>ML788069.1:186458-196852 GCA_009831015.1 Picea engelmannii
ACACTTGTCTCAAGGGGAGGGGCATGTTAAGCCCTAATATTGGCTCATTACCCCTTAATTGGGGCATATTAGATTAGTAATGTTATTTTATTTATGTCGGCTTTAGGCCATTAGTTGTAATTTAGATTAGTAATGTTATTTTACTTATGTCGTCTTTAGGCCATTAGTTGTAATTATACCTCCTAGTCTCCTATATATAGCAAGGAGACATTTTCATTTTGAATTATCTTGTACTTGAACATTTAAGTGGGGTAAAAGGAGGTTGCCCCCTTGAAGAGGCTTATTATCTGAAATTATCTCTTTTTCAAGGCGTTGAGTACTTTTCCTAAGGTTTTTCTATGCTATATTGATGTTTGGTTCTTAACATAATATCACAACAAATTTTGCAGGATCCACCACCACTCCTTCCCTGCAGACTATATGTTTGAGTAGATTCCCAAATGGTACACCAAAGATACATTTATTTAGGTTTAGGGAAATCTATAGTTGTCTGCAACAATAAAACATCAGTCATAATATACGTATATGCTCCTTTAATAGGTTGTACACAATCCAATCATCCATATAGACTTCAAGAAACTTGTGACTGAAGTTGCGGGATATTGCAATCACTATCCGAGAGAACACCATTGGGGAATTATTGAGCCTAAAAGGTAGGAAAATGATCCCCACTTGGTAGTGAATGTATTCTTTTTCTTGTCCTCTTTGGCAATTATAACTTGGTGATAGCCAAAAAACCCATCTCTAAAAGAATATGATTCATTCCCCATTGCTTGGTCCAGGACCTCATCGCTAAAGGGAGTGGGAATCAAGCTCCTGTAATCCACACCGACTCGTATATCCTCAATACATTTCTTTCTATGTATTACGATAGGAATGACCCATTCATCCTCATCCACAGGGAAAATCATCCCAATTGCTAACATTCTATAAATATCCTTCTTCACCTTCTCTTCGACTCTGGGGTTAAAATGGTAGTTCCTTTGTTTGACTGGGTTTGAGTTAGGATTTATCTTTATCTTCATCTCCCCTAAGTATCCCTTAATACCTTTTAGTTATTAAAATATTATAGGGAATAAGTCCTCATATTCATGCAACAGAGCTTGTATCTTTGCATCCAATAATCCCCTATGGATGCCATCTTAGGGTGCTCCTCAGTCACTATGCTTATTTTTCGCAACTTTAGTGGTTTGGAATAGTAACTATTAACATCATATAAATTAGTATCTTTAACAGATCTAGTGACTTTGGATTCTTTAAATGTCAAATGCATAAATTCCTCTAGGTCATCAAGATCTTCCGAGTTTGTATTAACCTTACTACATGCCATGTGTATTTTTTCAGGGGATGGATAAACGCTATGATGAAGTAGGTATTCATGTTTGGGATAGACTATAGGTGGATGTTTGGGCTTAAATTCATGAGTAAAAAGTATTTTCTTGATTTGTTTTAGCACTAAGGTGAGTTCAGGCGACTTACCCGAAAATGAAAAATCGTGGCAGAACCAGCGTTGTAGTACTTCCCAACAAACTATTTGTCTTCTAGTCTCTTCATGCATATACCAAGCATTTGGAATTCATCCCAAAGAATGAATGAACAGAATCACCCAAAATTTAGAAGGAAGTTGCAAAGCTTCCCATACCTTAATGCAATGCGTAACATGATCCTTTGGATCGAAAAACCCATCGTACAATTTTATAGTTCGCAGTTGATGCTTAATCTTCTGGTCCTTATGCGACTAGTTGAATTGTGATGGAAGGATAAATCAATATTGAAGAGTGAATTTGATCTCATCCAAAAAAGTAAAATATTCCTTATGTGTGGCCCACCGCCTAGATGGAGATGATTTTAATGCAATATCAAGTACTGATATTCTCTATTCTACTTCAACCTTGTCTTCTAGATCAACTAGAACGCTGCGTAAATATGAAGTGCCATCATAAACATGGTGTTCTCTAATATTTTTTCCAATCCATCTAGTTTCTCTGATAGTGGCACAATGTCTTGAAAAGTTTCCATACCTTATCTGTTGCGAATTCTCAAAAACTACCTCTGAATCTACACTTGTAGACTCAATGCTCCACCAACTTACTAACCCATCCACGGTAAGGTTAATGCAGTCTACCCGTTTTCTATAGTCAGAGTGTAGAGCTGATCTAAGACATCTTGTTCCATATTTTCCTCAGCTGGATCAATATATCGAGGACCTTGGTATGGGTCTAAAGGTTGGGTTACCTTCATACCATCTTCTTCAAAGGTCATGATTTCCTTCTTGAGATCTATAATAGTATAATTCTCACATCCCCAGTTAATACCCAATAGAGTTGGGTACAAATCATTCTCCCCCATTATTTATATGACCTCAAAGTTTTCTATTGTTTTAACGCCAGCTAAGTCCACTTCAACATTTTGAAACCTCCCAATAGGGTAGATATAGTATTGATTGGCCATCTTCAACTGAATAGGTGAATAGAAGAGCTTGGGCTTACCCATAGCTTCCCAAGTCTTCTTTGGTAGTATATTGACATCAAATCCAAAATGCAACATAACGTCACTAATTTTATAGTCATCGATGTGGGAATTCAATATAAATTATCTTCCAGATCTCTGCTTTCTCCTCTGTATTCTACTTGTATTTCTCTCCGAAAGATTAGCAATAATTAGCTCCTCTGGGATCCCTTCAGTCTCTAAAGTCCCCTTAAGTGTATTCCGCAACTTATTAGTGCTTAGCTCGTCATACAAAATATCGAAAAGGAGTTGGAACCATAAATCAATAGTCCTTTTTTATTTCACTAGAAGGTCCTTTGGTGCAAGAAGTAATTTCACAAATTTTGCTTGAAGCTCAATGCTTGGTTCTGTGACTGTTGGCATTGCAGGTTTAGATTCTTATCGAAACATTTCTACTGCATTATGGAATAAATCCTTGTATCATCATTTCTACTTATCATCCACCAGTATCGCTTTCTAAATCTTACTTTGAGTAGGGTTGTCAACATCAACACCAATCCTTGTACCTCCTCTACTTATAATGTTAATATTGGGATCCTTTTCTTCATTGATAGGTCAGAGCTCATAATTTATTAAATTGGCACCTTGTTTCCTTGCATGATCTTCCCATTTCAGGATCAATTCTTGGAAATCCTTAGTGGCATGGGTGTTGTTTTTGTAGTGTGCACATCAAGGTCTTATCGAAAGAGGACAGTCTCTCACTAGGTGTCCTTGTTTGTCACAATTGTAACAATGAACTAGTCCTCTTCCACCAATAAATCCACCTTGGAATCCTCCCCTGCCACTGCGACATCCTCCAAACCCATGAGGATCTTTGTTGACCCTAAATGCAGACCGATCCAATATGTCTGCAAGAGAATATAGAGCATGAAACTTCTTGGTAGTGTGAGTAGGGGACCCACATAATTCACAGTAAATTGTATTCAAAACAGGGGAATAATTTTGTAGGGTTGGAAAGTGCCTAGGTGAATGGACATGACTTTTTCATATTTCATAGTATTCGTTATTCTGGCCTGCTTGATGATTTCAGAATGCATGGTACTGCACAGGGCCATGAAATGGCACTGTAGCAACAACTTGTGCGACCTCTCCCAATGGTACTAATAGTGGAGGTGCCATTGGGTGTAGAGGGGGGCCTAAACCCCTCAGTTTGGGACATTATGCGTTATATGACCTTTAGTGTAGCATCTGGTATACCATACCTACGTTTAACCTTCTCTAGAGAGGGTAAACTCTTAAATATTTGTTGGGTGACGTGAAAATATGGCCTTGCAACTGCACAATATTAGTGTCTTTAGTTGGTCTCATCACCTGCAATCTTTCGGGATAGTCAACCATCGCTTCAATTTTCATTGCTTGTTTTAAGGATTCCCCTAATGTATCTATCCTCTATTTGGTTAATGGGATCCAGGTCAATGGTAACAACCCCCATATAAAACATTCTTGTTGGTGGTCTTCATGGATGGGGTTTTCCAATTTCCCTATCACATCCTTAAATATTTGGTTATACTCCCAGGTATACTCGATGTCTTTCTTTTTTATCTCCAACAACTCAGAGAGATCTTGTTTCTCTAACTATGGTAAGAGAAATTCAACTATAAACCTCTAATTTACCTATGCAAGAATGAAAGCATGTCCTTGAGGATTCCCTTGTTCAATGGATTGTATGCACCATTTTAAATATCATCCTGTCAATGTGGTTTGAAACTCGACCATTTTTTTGGCATCTAGAGTTTCATGAGACCTATAGATGGCTTCACACAGAAACCAATTCTTCTTAACATCCTCACCCCCATTACCCCAAAAATCTAGGTATCGGGTGAGGGATCCTGCTTGTTGAATTTCCATCAGAGAACTTGGAGATCCTATCAAAATGAACCCTAAGGGTCCTGGTTTTGATATTACTAAAGAAATTTCCCCACTTCCACTACTACTACTTGAACTTACAAGATTATAAGGATTAGAAATGACAGAAACTACTAAACAATTTAGTACAAAATTTACTAGATTTGTAGATAGCATTGAGGGACTGAGTGATTTGAGGTTGGTTCCTTTTCCTTCGAAATGGAATTATTTAACCTAGAGAGTCACATGAGTATATAGTACCATATCAATTTTTTGATGTGATTCAACATATTCTGGCTTCACAGGATCTGATTCTCCCACAACTTCGTCAGGGATTATGGTTGAGTTTTCTCCTTTAGGGGTGGCACCTATCCTTATTCGTTCTTTCAACTTTCCTTCCTCTCGTCCACTTCCTCCAAATATTTCACCTCTCTCTCCAAACCTGTCCTGCAACCATCGGTTGGTCATCCTTCCTCGCATCTACAACTCCTGTAACTTCTCTAACTCTCTTATATAACTACCCTCGAAGTCGATCTCCTACCGTGACTGATCAAGCCTCTTCATCAACTTTCTCATCTATTTTCAATCATATCATCCCTCCTCTAAGTCCATTCATCTCTTTCACTCTTCGCTCAATGACCCCCCATACTTCAAGAACGTTCAAAACATATCCCATGAACCCTCGTTTGAATCACCTGCCCCTCATGCACAAGGGTTTACACTACCATTTTAGCTAGAATAGGTAACATCCCCTCTTCCACAAGAAAAATTTTAATCCAAAGGGGGATTTCCTCCAACACTCTTCCTCAATCTCCTTCGTTGAATACAACTTCTTATTTTGAAAAATATTAGTGTTTCTCTGCAAAAAATTCAATAATATATCCTTCTGAGGTGGTCTCCACTTATGAATCCACGGCTCTAAAAATCTGATGATCTAGTCGGTGAAGAGATGCTAAATGCTCATCAGTCCAATTATAACTTCTCTTAAATCGATCTTTGAATGTTTTTTCTTCTTGCAGTTGGTCGATCCAATGAAATACCTCTTTCAGGAATCAAATCCAAAATATCTTCTACTGGTCGCCCGTAGGTTCCGAATAAAATAAAACACTCTTCAAACCCCTCAAAATTTTGTGTCATAACTCAACTTCTTGTAATATAAACTCATCACACCTTCTTTCCCACCAATTCTTAGTGTTAGACTTAAACATGTGATGTTTCATCCTCTAAAAAATCACTTTAAATATGGTTTCGAAAACATATCCATTTCTTGGTGCAAATTGGAGACTGGGGTTCTAGGAGGTTACCAAAAAATATATCGTTGTAGTATAGTAGAGTTGGCATATTAAATCTTTGACAATGGAAGGAGGTCTCACCCGAAGCAAAATCGAAACTTGTGTGAGGTGAAGTGAATCAGAGAGGATGTATCACCAGGTCTGGGGAAACACAATGCAAATTCATGCTTTAACATATAAAGAATTATATCACCAAGATTCTAAAACAACATAAACAATAGATTAACCAGGTTGTGAATCATACAGACAAGTCCATACATCAGAGATAATGGATATATACCAAATACACAATACATAAGTAATTGTGCAATGAAGAAAACATAGCATCATACACATCATAACCAAAATATTATGGCCCAAATGATCTCTTATATTATCAATATCTCATAATTCATGATCCCATGAGTATATCCTTTGTATCATAGCTTATATGTCACACTCTATGTTCCAATACCCACTACAGACTCTATTTCTACTATGTAAGAACAATTATTCTCACAAACCCATTACAATAGTTTATCACACCAGACCCAATAAAAACAATCGTGATAGCTTGATAACATAGGAAAACAATAATAATACTAGAAACAACAATCTAACAGTGCACAATACGACCAACAACCAACCAACCCTTTTCCATTACATATTCTCGTATTTCTAGTTTTCCCTCGAGCACTTCTTGACTTCTTGATTCCACTATTACCTTTTCTTTATTTCGTGGAATGTTTCTTTTCCTTTTTTCTCTTTACATGCGCTTGAAGCTTCTGGATCTTTCCAGTTGCTCCTCCAACTGGCGCATGATTTATTTTCATTGTTGGCACTCTTGCAGTTAAATTTTCCGCTTATCCCATTTGTTCTTTGTCCCTTCTAATATTCCATTGTGCTATTGCGTTTTCCCACAAAACTTTGGTCTTTCTGCAAAATCAGGTTCTCTTAAAAAACAGAGGGCCCAATAAGAGCAACCTCACCTTTTGGCTGGGTTTTCTCCTGTAATGTTTTCCTAGAGGAAAACTCTGTGTTATTTTGTGGATGGTGTGTGATTTTATTTTATTTTCCTCTACTTTTTTGTATTTCAGATATTTCATGCATAAGTAGAAAATCATTAACTAAAGATTTTAGAATATAAAGAAATTTAACCTTCATAGTGTAGATTTTAGTTTTATTTATTAGATATGCTGTGACAAATTGTTCCAATGGAATATCCATGGCAGTTTATAGATCAACACATAACCTCCTTAATTTTTTCAAAATCTTTGGTTGCTTCTTTAGTCCAAGAAAATGCTTCTTTCTTTAATAATTTTGTTAGAGTTGTCGCTATTTGACCATAGTTCTTGACAAACTTGTGGTAATATCTTGTCAATCCTAATAATATTCTAAGTTTCTTCAAGGTTTTCTGAATTGGTCATTCCTTCATAGCTTTAACTTTGTTAGGGTCCACTTTTACACCTTCATGAGATACAACATGACCCAATTATTCCACCTCCTGAACCCCAAAGGCACACTAGGAAGGTTTTGCATAAAGTTGTTACTCTTCCAAAAGTTGTAATACTTTGTCAACATGTTGTACATGCTCTTCCCATGATTTTCTATAGATTAGTATATCATTAAAAAATACTAACACAATTTTTCTAAGGAAGGGTTTGAAAATAGAATTCAGCAAGCTTTGAAATGTTGATAGTGCATCAGTGAGTCCAAATGGCATAACCAAAAACTAATAATGACCTTCATGTGTTTTAAAGGTTGTTTTGGGAATGTCCTCCTACCTCATTCTGATTTGATGATATCCTGAATGAAGATCCAACTTAGTAAAGAAAATTTCTCCATGCAATTCATCTCGTTGGGACAGGATTTTGGGACTAGTTTTGGGAACCACAGAAAGCATGCAAAAGAAGGAAAGACAGTTGGCGCACTTTCGGGACCAATGCGCGCAAAAGGAGGAATACCATTGGTGGAAGTTAGGAATTTTGGGTCCATTGACAAGGGCTAATACCAATTTTAATTGTATAAATATGTAAGGGTTTTTGGATAGAGTAGAGAGTGAGAGATTTAGAAAGTAAGAAGTAGTGAATATATGCGAGTATACAAGAATTAGAGAGACAGAGAGAGATAGAGGGATATGAGAACGACAAGGGAATAATGTATGAGCACAGTGCACATATTTTGTAATGGATTATTTTGAATAATATAATAAGAAGTCAACCATTATGGACGTATCCCATCTTGGGTGACGTTAAATATGGTGTCTATGTGTCATGATGTTTTTGTTGTTTTGTTTGTTGCATGCATATGATATATGTCTATTATTTTGAATACGTTACATGTTATTATGGTTCTGCGTAGATAATATAAGGTATAATGAACTAATGCTAAGTATAATGGTTATGAGGATTGTCTCCCATTCCTTCATGGAAACCTGGTTCCCGCAGTTCCCATAGATACTTCAGGTGAGACTTCACCTGCTTGCAGGTGATTTCGAAAGGGATGGTATCTGAGGGTTTTGTTGGTGAATTCATGTTGAACCATGGGTCTTCCCACTGCGTGCCAACAAATGGTTCTATTGCCGGGACCAAGATTTGCGACCGAGGGGAATGTGGAGGCCAACTAAGGAAGAGATTAGACAGTGGTTAGAGGCAAAGGAACATGAATTTTCCAAAGATCAGAATAAGAACTCATGGATCATCTCAGCATAGTGGCTACAAAGGTATGTATTTACATACTTACATTAGATTTTATTTGTTGATTTGTTGATAGTTTTGGCTAAGTGGTTACATAGGTTAGATGAAAAGAATGGAACATTCTACGTTGTTGTTATGAGGATTTGGACCCCTGAGTTGATCCAAAAATTTAATACCATAAGTAATCGGATCTCATGCGTAGGGGAGTTATATTACTGAGTTTGATATAGATTGTACTCAGACATATAGTGTTGTTGAAAGAGAGTTCTTTAAAATTCCACACAGAAGATATTTGAAATCATTTTCTACTTGGGTAAAGATGTAGTTGTGTGATAAGCGGGTTATGAAGTTGGAATCCAATCACCCTAGTAGCTAGGTGCATTCATGTGCATAGGGGGGTTTGGGGATGACCAAGGGATGGTCTGAGTGTATGAAGAAGAGGGATGTAAGAAAGAAGGGTCAGAATGAGAATGTCGAGAGAAGAAGAAGGTGTGACAGAAGAAGAGATTGGAGTGTTGTAGAGTGGAAAAATATTTCGGTACAGTAGGAAGAGGATTGTGGATGATAGAGAAGAATAACACAGTGATATTGAGGAAAGAGACACCAACGCAGTGCTCCATATCAAAGGAATACCACACATAGAAAGGAAGGAAAAGGAAACAGATTGTCAACTTAGTCCAGTAGAAGGAGATCCATTACATCCCATTAACCCCACTTAGGCCAGACTTTGTGTCGAACCCACAAACATGTGTGCATCTCTGAGGTCTGAAATTTTTTCATGAACACTTGTAGTTAGTGAAGGAAGAAAGGGAGCAGTAAAGGTAGTCAGAGTAGTGGAAGTAGTGCAACAACCCATAATCAATTAGTAACACTAAAGAAGAATACTATGTAGTACACCATGGCAGGGTTAGACCCCACTTTGAGAATGATTGTCTTTCATGGAGCAAGGACAAAAGATCCAGAAAAACACTTATTTTTCTATGAAGCAATATGGATAGTGAAGAACATCTAGGATGACGATGTGAAAATCACACAATCAGTGACAACATTGAAAGACTGTGAATTACTCTGGTATATGAAGTATCAGTCCACTGTGCCTGCAGGACAAGATAGAATGTTGGAAGACATCAGGAAAGCCCTATTAAAAGAATTCCATAAATCGAATTTTGAGTCGCAGTGTATTATATAACAAAAAGAGATCAAGAAATTGAAAAATTAATCAGAATGGGATTTTGATCAAAGATTCAAGATATTCATGGATCGATTGACTTTCCATATTCCATATGAGTAACATAGGGAATGGTTCATTACAGTATTGTTACCACATATACGATGCCCATTGATGCAACAAAAGATTACTTTGCAGTCAAAAGTGCTAGATATCACCATAAAGTTGGAAGCATCCGCTGTAGGAGAAAATGGAATAAGGATGGCTTAGGTTCAGTCATGGTTAGAAACATTGACAATTCAATTGCAGTAGTTTTCTAAAGGGAAGGAAACGCATGAAGAGATATGGTGTGTTACATGCAGAAAGAAAGGTCATCATAAGAACGAGTGTTCAGACTTTAAAGAATATTTGGCTAAAGGAGCCCCAAATCCCTTGGCCCCACGAGGAGGGGTATGGTATGAGATATGTAGAATGATGGGTCATCACCCAACCACTTTTCCTTTGATGCAGAAATATCAGAGCACTACCAAAAGTTTACTTTGCAAATTTTGTAAGTCTGTGGGAAATGACGAAAAGGATTATCGTTCACTCGATCTCATGAGAGAATGAACTATGGATGAATGCATAGTTCAAGAAGAATATGGATCATAATGAGGAGTACCACAATATAATACTCTGAGGGGATACAATCAAGGAGGAAGAGGAGGATGTAGACGCCAAAGAAGAGGAGGATTCAATAGAGGAAGAGGACCGATTATATGTTATAAGTATAACCAGCCTAGGAATTTGGTGCAAGATTGTATGAATCATTGTACACCGTCCACATATTGTAGATAGTTGGATCATGTGACGAAAGACTGTCCACAACTAATTTCAAAGTGGTAGGATGTGAAGGACACAAGGGTT
>ML788069.1:197266-265739 GCA_009831015.1 Picea engelmannii
ATGCCCTTTATAGTTTTATGAAGAGTCATGACCTTTTATTACATTAATGTTTAGTTTACTTTAATTTATTATTTTAATGTCTTTATATTATATTATTTATTTATTGAGACATTGCCCTTTCCTTAAATTTTGCTTTGTCCTCAAAGAAATGATAAGGAAGGATGTAACTGGAGAAAGTGCTATGACTCCCATGCAATGTATTCTTCTAGTAGATTTTTCCATTTAATTAGATATACCTTGATTACCCGAGAATGTAATTGATGTAGGAGCATCGCCAACAAAGCATAAGCATGGAAGAACAATTGGGCACACTAGCGCACATTTTAAAATATTTTGAATTTCAAACTGATCAATGTATTAATGAGACAAATGACATACCTTTTTTGAGTTATAAATATCTTTAAATGTTTGAAGGTTGAGCCATCATGAAAGGTTGATGGGGAAATGTATTTTTTTTTAGAATCAGATCGCAGCACAGATTTGGGGCTTGCGCTCTTATCTGTCTGATGCAATATTTATTGTAATAGGAATTAAGTAGTTGAAGTCATTTAATTCCATTCAAGGAAGCATAGAGTAGTTGGAGGGAATGCACAAAGAGCATCTCTTTGTACAAAAGCTTTGTAATATTACCTAGTAGAGGTTGTTGTTCATAGCGGGTTGTCAATGGTAGTTGTTGATAGCTAGTTGTTGTTGCTGTGGATAGAGGAGAACCGAGCAATAGCTAAACCTATCTGATATAGGTCGAGGAGTAGTGAAGAACAATGTATGTATGTATACAAGTTTCAGTGGATGAATATAACATAGATGTATTATCCCAAATATGTGTGGTTGTGTATCTATCTGAATCAATGGTATATTTTTTGTTATTTTAAATTCTCTGTTATTTATGTTCTTGAATCCATGAATGCATTTGCTTTATTGAATGTATGAGTTATTGTGGAAAATAGATAAGTCCCAAGTATTTATCTTCAGTGAGAAAGTGCAAGGTGTGCATAGTGTCCACAAGGAGTGCGTGACTGAGTCTATTTTGACTTTGAAGCTCAGAAGAGATAGTGTAACTTATACATATGCAAGGAGTGAAAAATAGAGTTTTCAGACTCGGAAGCTCAGGAAGGATAGCTTGATTTAGTTGCAAGGAGTGTGAGATCATTCACAGAGGAGTCAATGTGGATGTAAGTGTGTTGCAAAGTGTGCATAGGCCAGGGATTCGACTTAGGGTTGAAGAGATTGTTCAGGGGAAAAAATCAAAGAAGGAAAGCTCAGGAGAGAGAGCGGAAAAAAGTTTCAAGGAAAGGAAACTTTGAATTTCTTGTCGAAGCCAATGAGTGAAAGATTTGTTCTCAGAGGGAGAGAGATGATTCCAGACCATTAAAATCTGGTGAAGTTACAAAGAGGTGAAATGAGAAGTGTTTCGATACTTCAGAGTTCAGAAAGTTGGAAACTTGGCGAAAGAAAAGTCGCGAGGTTTGAAATCGCGATTCAATCTCGATCGTTGGTCGTAGGAGAACATGTGGCGATGGATTGGAAAGGTCGGAAGTCAAGAGATCGGAGGTTGTGAGAGAAAGGCCTAGAGTTTCACAAGGTCATGAAATCTGAACCATTGTGGGGCCAAAAAATCTAAGAAGACGCATGACGTAAGTTCGAAGACTCGGAGCTGAGTGCTTCGGGAAGGAGTGAAGAAAAGATTCGGGATATCCCTGAAGTCTGAGCCACGAAGGAAGTAGACCCACGGTCATAGCCATGGTCACTTGTAAAGAGTCTCTGTGTGTGGTTAAGGCAGTTCGGGTGCCCACATGGACCCAAGGAGTCACTCTGACTAAGAAATTCAAACGATCCAAGACCGGGAGGTCAAGCAACGCTTTTGGAGGGAAGGGGGTTTGCGCGAGTAATCTCTTTTCCCGGGTGGTGATAATGGCTTCAGGCTCTAAAATGATTCTTCCTTCCTCATCCAACATAGGAAGTATAGTTTTTTCGTTTTGTTGTTTCCCCAAGACTCTCTTTAGAAATGATACATGAAATACATTGCGGATAAGACTTTTATCTGGTAAATCCAACTAGTAAGCTACGTGACTTATTTTTCTATTTATTTGATATAGTCTATACAACTTTGGAGCCAATTTATTCTTCCCATGTTGTTTAAGGGATAATTGTTTGTAAGGTTGAAGTCTCACAAATACCCAATCTCCTACTTTGAACTCTCTTTCTGTTCGGTTTTGTTCTGCTTGTTGCTTCATTCGGTTCCTTGCAACTGTTAAGTTTTCTTTGAGTAACTGAAGGATTTTCTGACTTTCATCTAAATGGTCTTTTACTGACGTAAATTTTATGTGGCTGGTATCCAAATCCTTCCATGATGGAGGTTCATAACCATAAAGAGCTTGGAAAGGTGTCATTTTAGCTGATGTGTGATAACTGGAATTATACCACCACTCAACAAGGTGCAACCATTGAAACCATTTATTTTGTTTGTCAGAGATAAAACAACGAAGATAGGTTTCTAAACATTTATTGACGACTTATGTTTGACCATTTGTTTGAGGGTGGTAAGTTGAGATCATATTGAGAGAGGTTCTGATATGTTTTCAAAATTCTCTCAAAAAATTCCCTTTAAATTTGGCATCTCTATCGCTAATGATAACTTTAGGGAATGCATGTAGTTTGTAAATATTTTTATAGAATATTTCAGCCGTTTGTTTTTCTGAATTTGTTTTCCTTACTCCAATAAAGTGTGCATACTTAGTTAGTCTATCTACTACTACTAATATTTTATCTTTTCCGCCAGATATGGGTAGTCCTTCAATGAATTCCATTGAAATTTCTTCCCATTTTTGATTGGGAATGTGTAACGGGTGGAGTATCCTAGGGGTGGACACATTTTCATTCTTGTTCATTTGACAGAGATCACATTCTTATACATATTTTTGAATATCTGCACTCATCCCTTTCCAAAAAAATGATCTTCATGCATTATAGTATGTTTTGAAAAATACTACATGACCTGCAGCTGGGAAATCATGAGATTCTTGAAGAACCTTGGCTTTAAATCTTGAGTTGGTATTTAAGTAGATTATCCCTTTATACCATAAGATGTCGTTTTTCCATTCAAACTTAGGATATTAATTTAAATTATTGATTAAAGCTAAAGTCTCTGTTTTTTTTGCATACTCTGTTCGAATTTCATCCAACCATTCTGGGATGGCTATTGATATTGCAAAAACTTGTGTTTCTTCATATTTTTGTGATAGGGCATCATCCACAATGTTTTATTTTCCTCTTTTATGTAGAATTTCCATATCAAACTTGGCAATTTTCTCTATCCATTTTTGTTGTTCGATTGACAATGTTTTTTGTTGTAACAAGTATTGGAGACTGTTATGATCTATGTGTATTAAGAAATTACTTCCCAATAGAAATTGGCACCATTGTGTTAATGCATGCATTATGGCAAGCATTTCCTTGTTGTAAGTAGATTGTAAGCATTCTGTTTGATTTAATTTCCTTCTCTCAAAAGCTATTGGGTGCCCATATTGAATCAATATTTCTCCAATTCCAAGACCTGATGCATCACACTCGATGATGAAAGGTTTGGAGAAGTCAGGTGTTGCTAATAGAGGGGTTGTGGACATAATGTTTTTTAAGTTTTCAAAACATATTTGTGCTTCCACATTCCATTGGAAGGATTTTTTCTTAAGGATATTTTTTAGAGGGGAGGTTAAATGAGCATAATTCTTGATGAATCTTCGATAATTCTTGATGAATCTTCGATAATTCTTGATGAATCTTCGATAATTTTTGGGTTTAGGCCACTATGTGATTTCCCTGATTTTCTTAGGGTCTACCTTGACTCCTTTTTTGGATATGATGTGACCAAGGTACTCTAATTCCTCCTTTCCAAATGTACATTTTGACATTTTGGCGTAGAATTGATTTTCCTCCAGAAGATATAACACTTGTCCCAAATGTTTCATATGCTCCTCCCATGTTTTACTGTACACTAAGATATCATCGAAGAAGACTAAGACATGTTTCCATAAGTATGGGTGAAATAATTCATTCATTGTCACTTGGAAAGTGGTGGGGGCATTAGTTAGCCCAAAAGGCATCACCTTGAATTTGTAGTGTCCTTCGTGTGTCTGGAAGGCAGTCTTGGCTACATCTTCTAGTCTGAATCTGATCTGATAGTAACCAGATCTTACATCAAGTTTTGAAAAATATATTGCTCCATGAATTTCATCCAACATTTCATCAATAAACGGGATGTGAAATTTATTTTTAATTGTTATTTTGTTTATCCCTCGACAATCTATCCATAATCTGAAATATCCATCTTGATTTCGAACTAACACTATTGGAGTTGCATATGGACTTTTGCTTTTCGTGATGACACCAAATTTTAATAGGTCTTGGACTAATATTTCTATCTATGTTTTATGGTGATGGGGGTATCTATACGGTCTAACCTTGATTGGGCTTGATCATAGTTTAACTTCAATTATATGTTCAATTATTCTTTGAGGTGATAACTCCATGGGAAGGTCTTGAAATACCTTCTTATGTTTTTGAATTAGATCTTGGATGTCTGATGTTTTGGAGTCATCATGTTCTGATTCTTGTATTTCTATGTTGTGGCATTGGATGAAGTATGTGGTTTCTCCTTTGCAGATCATTTTTTCCATTCATTGTGATGACACAACATGTGTTTGTGGAGGTTTAAAACCATCTAATTTATAACTTCTTCCTTGGCACTTGAATTGGATGAAATATTCTCCATGATTGACTAAGTATGTGCCCAAGGTTTGTAACCATTGGACTCCTAAAACCACATCTACTCCTCCCAGAGCGACGGTGTAGAGTTTTGATTCCAAATTGAAATATTGGATTTGGAATTTCACCTTATGGAATTTTCCGACATTTCCATTTTTTTTTTGTCGGTAACCATTACTTTCATATCTGGAACTGGATATACAAATAAATTAAGTTTCCTTGCAATCTTGACATCGAGGAAATTGTGGGTACTTCCAGTGTTGATTAGTATGGTGAAATTATCATTTTTGATATGTCCTTTTAATTTGAGAGTTTGTGGTTGGGTAATGCCTATGATGGCTACAAGCAATTCTTAGTGTGTTGTCTTCTATGAGTTCTAAAGTGTCATTTTGGAAATTTTCCATTTCTTCATTTATTGATTTTGTTGAGTCCGATTCAACGTCTTTTTCTACTTCACAAGTGTACAATTTTTTTGAGTTATCTTCGATCTGACACCTATGTCTTGGGTCCCATTTCTCTCCACATCGTTTACATTTTCCTTCTTTTATCCTTTGGGACTCTGAACTTCTTCTTCTATCTTCACGTAGATTGGGTGGTATGTATTTTTCATTTCCTGTGGTCTGAGGTACACTCCTTCTTGAGTAAACCTTGTTGAATCTTGATTGGCCTTCTAGTTTTTCTTCTACGGTTGTTGCCTTGCGTATTTCTATTTCTACCGTAGTAACCTCATGTAATATTAACTCGTCTTGGATATGTGGTTTGAGACCACCTATGTAAGAATGGAGTAATTGATCATCAGATAGTCCAAATACTCGGGTGGCGAGAGATTCCCATTGATGCGTAAATTCATCTATGCTTCATTTTTGTTGTAATTTGGTGAGTTTTGAAAAACAAAAAATCTGAAATGCCCTGGAATCTTTTCAAATAACATTTTTGAAAGAATTCCAATTATATGACTGAATTCTTCCTTCCACCAAAGATACCAATTGTATGCAATTCCTTCGAGGTACATGGATGTGTATTTGACCTTTTCTTCATCGATTGTAATATTATATATATGGAAATATTCTTCATTTTTGTTAAACCAGGCCACACATTGGTTATCACCTCCATTGTATTTTGATAGTTCAATTTTGTCTTTGGGAGGATAAATTATTAAGGGTTTATGTTGTGATATAGGTTGGAAATTTGAATTGTAGGGAGGTGGTGGCAGGAGTGGTGGTGGGGGTGATGTGTTAGATGTGCTTGAGTCACTTGGTTGTGGTTGGGTGGCTTGTTGGTGCCCTTGGCCTTTTATTAAATTTAAAATCTCATTAATCTTTTTTTCCTGATGTTGTGTCATCACAACCAGAATTTGTTCCAAATCGTCATTTATTTCTTGTTTAAAGTTTCCCAAACCTCGTTGTAGGTTAACCCCGAGTTCAAAAATATCTTCTTTAAGATCTTGTTTTAGATTATCCATGCCTTTTTGTAATTCGATTCCGATTTCCATTGAAATTTTTTCTTTAAGATTATTGATCAACTCTTGTTTGAGTGCCTTATTGTTGATTTGTATTTCTTCTAGTAAATCATTGTGAGTTTTTTGTATTGACTTTTCGAGTGATTTTCTAATTCTTTTACACTCTTGGTCTATTTTTTCCACTTGAGTTTTTAATTCCAACATCCTTCTAGTGTTTGGGGGTGAGTATTTTTCTATAATTTTGATCTTGCTTGAAATATCCCCTTTTTAATTATTTGAGTTTAAAGAATTCTATGTACTTTAAGGTGGAAGGATGTGTGTCGAGCTGTGGAGAGTTGAGGGTGTAGAACATGGGAGAGTGTATGGTAGGTGAATGATGAAAGGAAAGGAGAATGGGAGAGGGACGACGTGGGACTGAGGTGGACAAATGGGGAGGGGGATGCTGACTATGGGGGAATGGGGAGGGGGTGGGAAAATAGGTCGTGGGGGAGGGTTACGGTAGGGTGTGGGGGAGTGGAGAGGGGGTGGGAAATAGGTCGTGGGGGAGGTTTTACGAGAGGGTGCGGGGGAGTGGGGAGAGGCCATGAGGGAGTAGGGAGGGTTACCGAAATGAAAATGGGTTGCGGGCTGAGGTTTGGGGTTTCATACTGTGGGGGAGAGTTACAGAATGAGGGATGTGGGGTGAGGGAATGAGGGGATTGCAGTGAGGGTGAAAATGTGGGGGTGTGGGGAATGACTGTGATAGTGGGGAGCAACCAACTCTTATACCAATGTGAAGGACACAAGGGTTCGTAATGAACAATTCATTATGAATCCATAATAAGATATATAAATGTATATAATAATAATTGATTGTAAAATAATTTAACATCCCTCTCTGGCGCACTGAGCGAACTTATTCTTTGAGGACACTTGCTCGCAAGTGACCTGGATTATTATGCTATTAAAACACTCGATTTTGATTATGAGGCGTTATGGGTTGATGACATGTTGTTTTACTGCATTGACATAGACAGGTGCTATTGACTTGGTTTTACTGAGTGTGCAGGATTTTGGACCTCGACGATGCAGAGGCATCGATGGAACCCTTGGACTCCAGATCGAGTCAAGGAGTGTAACATTGGGGTTTGATTGTATTACTGTGATATTAGTGCATCTGATTAGATGATATGATATGGATATATTGTGACATGATTTTTTGATGATGCAGGCTGACGATAGCTTGCCGACCAGAATCACATGTGGAGTAAAGGGGTCACGCAAAACCACCAGAGATGTTGAGGGAGAGGTGTGGACAACAAACCTGCCACAACCTACTAGCTCTCCCACCGTGGCTCGAACTGTAGGTTGATGATTACCTAGTTCGAGAGGACCCACGATACCATGAGGGAAGATTGCGACAGTCACTAACGATGATTCTAAGGGGCATGCAATAAGGCAAGAGCCTTATTCCTTAGAGGCCCTTAGTCTCCCACAAGTTCACCTGGTAGAGTATTGACTCCAGGGGTTTTTGATGTCTACCAAGTCAGTCAAGAGGCGAGTGGCACCCTTGGAGCACGTGGTGCGTCCTGAAGGACAAGTCACGCAAGAAAAATGGAAAGAGGTGAGTGACACCCTTGGAGCATGTGGTGCATCCTGAAGGGCATGTTGCACAAGAAAAATGGAAGGAGGCGAGTGGCACCCTTGGAGCACGTAGTGCGTCCTGAAGGGCACGTCGCGCAAGGGAAACAGATTAAGGCGAGTGGTACCCTTGGAGCACCTAGTGTGTCCTGAGGGGCACATCGCGTTGTTTATGATAAATGAATAAACCTAGATGGCCTTAGGACGAATAACGTGTTAAGATTTTTAAAAACAAATTCCCTAATAAAATGTCGCCCAAAATGAAAAATTAAGGTCTAAGTCTAAATTATGCTAGTGGTTAAATCTTGTAACAATAAGGGGGTAAGCAATTTAAATGATTCATAAAAATTTGTTAGGGTAAAATTTAAAAAAAAGGGGAAATATTTTTTTTTTTTTTTAATTTAGAATTATTAACTAAAAAGGGAAAAAGGAAAAGGGGGTTAATTTCTACATCTTCCAATTTGAGTCCTAAATGAAAAGGGGAAAGAGGGAAATCTAAAATATTTAGGAAACTAGGAAAATAGAGAAACATAAGAAGAAAAGGGAAACCCAAAGGAAAAAACAGAAAGTCAAACTTAGTAAGGTATCTACCATTAAGATCTTTCTAATTTAAAACTAAACTAGCAAATTGATAATGGGGAAATTCATTAAAACCTATAAGAGAATTTGGGGACACCTAGGAGTGATTCTAGGAGTGACTCTAGGTGGGTGAGGGAAATAAGAGAAATTAATTAATTAAAGAAATTAATTTATGGAGGAATGATGGGGATAGGTGACACTTGTACGGGAATGAATTTTTAGGATTTAATTTTTAAAAACTTAATTAAATGAGATTTTAGGAAAGTAAGGGACTTCGAAACTATATATAATGAAGGAAGGAGAAGGATGAAGGATCTTCTTCTGTTTGTGTAACGTTACACTACACGAATATCTATTTGACTGACTTAACTTGTGGGAGTTGGGATACCCAACTCAGTGCGGAGTGGTAGCTCAGCCTTGCAAGGTGAGCTGGGAGCTAGTCGAAATATCTGGATGGTGTGTGTGTGGCCCCTTTGCGGCTCGGGGGGCTAAGGGGGAAGAAGAGTACCCCTAGCATTGGCTGGGAGGTACCGGTGAAGTCTCGTCAGTCGGCAAGCGGGAGTGGCACGGAGCGCGCGGGATGTCATTCAGAGCGGGCGATCAGGCAACGATACACTCTCTTCATTTTTGTTTGGTAGATTGTATTAGGACTTATGCTTGGATCTGCTTATTTATTGGAGAAGTAAACTGATGTTTTTTTTAAGCTGATGAAAGAACTTTTCTTAGCCTAGCTCGATGGTTGTTGTCTCCCATGTCCTTCGTTTTCCCGCATGTCTTGACCACCTGGCTATGATTAATTGTGTCCTTCGTGGTTTCTTAGCTATCGTCCCTAGCTCACCAGTCCTCGCCTGAGTAGTCGGCCAGGATCCTGATATACGGTCGTCGCCTTAGCATTAAAATACTTATGGATCTCAACGCCCTGCTTTTCTATGTGAGGATGATGAGCGAAGGACGAACCTGTTAGCCGACTACCCTTGATGTTTGTCCCTGGTTGATTGTTGCTTCCTCCATTTGGAAACGACCTCTGCATATGGAATTCTTGAGTCCGTTTTGGTTGTCCCTGAGATCATTTCAATGACTTATCCCAATGGCCCCTTGCATTCCCTTATTATTGGTTGTGTTGGATTGTTATCCTGGTATTGTAAGAATTTAATTTTAGCCTGCAAATTTTTATTGATATCTTGAAAATGAAAAGATTAAATCTCACTCTGCATTTTTACATATTGGTATCTTGGTAAGGCAAAGAATTTAATTTTAGCCAACAAATTTTTATTGATATCCTGAAAATGAAAAGATTAAATCTCACTCTGCAATTTTTACATATCGGTATCCTGGCAATGGGCGAACGATTAAATTCTGGTCTATCTTCTCTTTACATCTTACAGATCATCGTTTTATTCCTTTATTTCCTGGGATGTTGTACAACGATTTGATTTTATATTATTGACAACAATGTAATTCCCTTTCTGGTGCGTTTTTGTTTTTTTCGGTATCCTGACAATCGAAAAACGTTCTAAATTCCCTGTTTGCGTTTTTTTTTTTTTTTCTTTTTCTTTTTATATTGGCATCCTGGCAATGGAAAAACGTTTTTTTTTTACCCTGCAATTTATGAATTTGAAGGCAAAGTTTTTTTTATATTAAGACTGCATTTGGTCACTGTTTGGGATTGCGTTTGCCCTTGTTACTTACTGGGCATTTCCATCTTTAAAGACTGAATTTGTGGCTGGTGTATAACTGGAAAATTGCCAAGATTGTGATGTCTGCTTTCGATTTTTAAATTGTTGGGTGACTTGCCTTATCTCCGCATGTTCCTCACTCCCTCACGAGCTACCTCCGTCCATTGATGAACCCCCATCGCCAGCAGCTTCCTTATTTTTCCTTTGGCAGTGAGTTTGTACCTGTAAATTCGTATGGCATAATTGATGGTGCTATCTATGGCAGAGATTGGTTGCGTATGGTGTACTGGCTTTTATTTACTACTGCGATTTTAATTACCAACTGTAGGATGCACCATGTGTAGCATCTTAGTTTGTAGTGTGCACGTGATAACATATTTATGTCAATTGTTTAAAACTTTTTCTATAAGCTATTTTACGTTCAAAGTAAATTTTAATTTGTGATGAATGAAAAGAGGTCATTTTATCCATTTTCCATATTGAATTGACAATCTATCAATTCGATTTTTTTTTTTATTATGAAACACTTTTTTTGGATTTCATTTTTTTTTTTAAATATATTTTCATTTAAGTATAATTTTTTGGATTTCAAAATATTTTTAAAATATATTTTATTTAAGATTGCATATTCAAATATCACAAATCTTTAAAATATATTAGAAACCATACACATGAGTACAAGTTCATGTTGGTGGTGATGATAGGTACCAAATAGGAGGAGTTTGTATTGTTCCCTTCCAACTCTAGTCAAGCAATTCTTTATATTTTGAAAATGTCTCATCTGTACAGAGTATGAGGGATAATTTTCTTTCAATTTTTATTATGGATGATAAGGGATTTACAAGGGAGTTCAAGAACTAAATAGTCAACAAAATTATTAAACAACATGATTAAAAGAGAATAAGAATATGAAGGACAAAGGAACAAGAACTCACAATGTTTCCAACAAAAGGAAAGGGAGAGGAAGAGAACAAATGTTGGGGAGGTGAAGATTTAGATATACGTATCCTTACAACTACATTGACAAAGCCAATTCCTCCTATAAGCTTTTGCACAACATCGAAGAAGGTGTTCTCTGCAAGAGAAGATTTTGTGTTTAAATTATGCTACTCTAGTCGTATTTATCCATATAAAATTTGTGCTTGTGTTTCATAACTCATTGTTTTACCTAAGATTATTATTCCCATCACTTTTTCTAAAGTAATAAACCATTCACATAGATGCTAGCAACCGAAAACATCCTTGCAGATATAACACACCAACATTCATTAAACAACAATTTTGTTGTCAAATATTTCACTCCACCACATATTTTTATATATAGTATTGGAAACTTTAACAAAGCTAACCACCAAGAAGAGTATAGCTAATACATAAAATCATTGCTAGGGGATTAATAAATAAGTTCTAAAAATATTGAATGTACCAAAAAGGATGAATGATACAACTCTGTCAAAAATGAAATTGTATATTTTTCTAGAATTCTCATATTTTATTTATTGATAATGATGCATTGGAAAAAATAAGAAGTTAAATATGATTCAATGTAGTGTAGATTTATTTGTATCTAAACCATATGCTATAATGATTTGTTCATGATTATAAATGGAGATATATGTTTAAATAAGTGTTGAATGGTTGTTAGCTTCAACTGAATATGTTAGAGCACTATATTGTGGCTCCTTAGCCACCCTTTGACTATTTCAATCCCATGGGCATAGGCATCGACCTATAAAACCAAAATAATGATTTGTTAGAAATGTTGGGTTATATATACAATATTAAAATTTTTGTGCTAAAAACCTCCTACAACAATACAATGATTGCCCAAGATATTATGTGAGGGAAGATAAAGTAAAGTGGTTAAACAAAGGAACTCAAATCTAAAATAGATCAAAGCATATCATTAGCTTTATCGATATTGATATTACCTTTATTGATATGACCAAAGGTATTATATTGTTTTCTAGTGGGTCCATTAATGCTAACTACCAATGTAAAGAAATAATAAATTGAATCTGCAGAAGGCTAGGAAGAAACAACAGAGGATGGACATGCATATATATAGAAGGCTAAAAGTAGGAACTAACTATATCTACATAGGTTTTGAAAACTAGGAGAGTGTCCTTAAGGGCTATGCATTGCTATGATGGAATCCTTCTCATGTGTTTCTACATTTAAGATGCCTTTATTTGGATGTGTCCCCTTATATTCTACATCGGTTCCTATTGATTTGAAATAAAACTATCTCATCTTTCCTCCTGGTGCCTATAAAATGTTGTCCTATGCTTGTTTCATCCCGTTGCCCTTGTGCCAAATTGTGGGGTCATAGTTGTTGTTTCCTGTTCTGCGGGCATGGTGCTCGCCGTCAGCTGGGTCGTCTAGCTGTCATCGTCGTTGTTGTCTTGTTTTTCAAAAAAATATTGCACTGTTGTTTCGTGTGTAGACACAACGAAGGGGACGCTACAAATAATGATGATATTACAAGGATAGGGCCTGCCTATATATATGTCCTTTATAGTTTTATGAAGAGTCATGACATTTTATTACATTAATGTTTAATTTACTTTATTTTATTATTTTAATGTCTTTATGTTATATTATTTATTTATTGTGACATAGGAAAAGAGGAACCAAATGTTGATGATTATAGTTGCGTGAGACATCCTCCAGGACATAGACTGAGCAAGTCGACCTGAGAGAGAACCCATGAGTTGAGCGTTCCCATGAAATGGGTGTGTGGTTCTTATATGAGACAGAAATGGAATGTTGTTCCAACCTCCTCTATGCAGAGAGTTGATATGATACTCCAAATTATTCTCTTGTGTAATGCAGTGAGAAATAAGATCTGTTGAGTTGGACGTGCCTGTGGCGGAGCAAAGGTGAACGTGTGGAAAATCCCATGATTTAGGTGCATCGTTCTGAGACAGATATGAAACAATGTATTATACTCCTCTGAGAAGAGAGTTGAGATGATGTGATACTCTAGATGATACTCCTGTGTAACGCAGTTAGAAATAATATCTATTGAGTTGGACGTGCCTGTGGCTGATCACAGGTGAACATGATCCTAGTGGTTGAGCACTAGTGAGTGTGGTTCTCCTGTGAGATGCAGTGAGATAGAGATGTGGACATCCCTATGGCTGAGCACATATGTATGTGACCCTATTGGTTGAGCACTAGTGGGTGTATGATATCCCTTGCTATATTGTTTAAGAGTCAGACTTACCTGTAACCTTATCTGTGATGTAAAGGGTACAGGTCAACCCCACCATAAAGTGAAAGATAATTAATGTAAAAGATAATTAAGATGGTAATTATTAATTATATTATAATTTATTGAGGTCGGACCTGTTGTTCCAATAGATACTTCTGTTGACATGTTCAGTATAATATAAATAAAGGAAAATTTCCCATTGAGGAATCATATCACAAGTGTGAGTTTGGAAATTTCAGCAAACACTCGTTCTTGGGAAAAGTGAGCACCTCTCTTGGGCGCTAGGTTTCTAGGGTTTTTAAGAACCCTTTTGTGTGCTAGGTGTTTATGGTGGTGGAGGTATTTCTCTTGAATAATATAGCAAAGTATTCATTGGGTTTTATTCCCTTGTTGAGAAGGGTTTCCCATGATACTTCTTGTGTACTTGTGCATGGTGTTTCTTCTTGTGATCTTGGTTGCTGCAACAAATTGTCTATGGTTTAAGCAAAATGCTAAAGATGGAATGAAATTCGTTCTTAAGCCTAGATTATTGAAAAATTAACATGGTTTCAAAGCATAGGTCTTGAAGAACTCATTGCAAAAGAATCTACCAGTCATCCTCTCATTTCTACAGAACCGTACAACCCTCCTAGGGTTTCCAGAAAATTCATACGACCCTCCTTTCTGAGGTGTTCTAGACCTTAATATTTGGACATTGGGGACAATTTTGGCATAGGATAGTACTATCTCCTCCAGCGCACCTCCAAATACTCTCAGAGTGAAAATCCGAGCATTTTGAATTTTTGGCCCTAGGGTTTCTAGGGTTTCGCAATTTTCTGGAGAATTTTGGCTTTAAAGTTTCTGCGGCTCATTGAAGGAGCCTTTTCAATGCATCAATATTCTTGTGACATCCTTAAGGCTTATTGTTGGCAGTCATAAGTCCAACAAAACCTAAAATTTCTAGGCTATCCTAGACATTAGGTTTTCTATGTCCACTTGGCGAGAGTTTGTGAAGAAACCCGAAAAAATGAAGAACGAGACCTTAGTGGAAGATAGTCTTGATGGATCAAGAAACTTCAGCTCTTGGAATTCAAGGCTTCAGTTCACCCTTGAAGAATATGATATTTTGAGTTTGATACAAAATACTTTACCAGAAACAACTACCGATGAAGAGAAGGGAAGAAGATGTCAAGGAAAGGAAAATAATCATCTACTCAGTAAGAGATCATCTCCTACCTCGTATTTCCAACGTGAAGACAACTTATGAAATGTATGAAGCACTAAAAGATATGTTTGAAAGTTACAACACCCTCATATCCCTTACCTTAAAGGGCCAGCTTCAAAGTACCAAAATGACAAAAGGTGTCGATTTTTCAATAGGATACATTAAGCATGAAGTTTAATCCATTTTATCATTTAACCATAACCATAAATGTTGCAACAATCAAGATCACAAGAAGAAGCACCATGGAAAAGAACACAAAATGTATCATGGGAAACCCTTCTCAATAAGGGAAGAAAACCTAGACAAATCCTTTGCTATATTCTTCAAGAGAAAGACCTTCACCTCCAAGAAAGACCTAGCACACAAGAGGGTGCTTAAGCCCTAGAACTCTAGCGCCCAAGAGAGGTGTGCACCTTTTGCCAAAGAAGTGTACTTGCTAAAATTTCCAAACTCACAAGTAAGATATGATTCCACAATGGGGAATCATCCCTTACTTATATTAGAGTTGTCAAATCAACAAAGGCGTCTATTGGCTCAACATGGCCAACCTCTCTAAGTAACTTTATAATAATAATAATAATAATTATAATTAATATTAACAATATTAATTATCTTTTACATTTATTATTAATCACATTAAGGTGGGGCCGACCTGTACCCTTTACATAACAATTAGGGTTACAGGCAGGTCTGACTCTTGAACAACATATAGCAAAGGATCTGATACACCCACTAGTGCTCATCCACTAGGGGCACATCCATAGGGATGTCATAGCTCTGGCTCACTGCATTACACAGAAGAACCATATCTACACACGTTCACCTGTGCTCATCCATAGGCACGTCCACTCTACAGATATTCTTTCCCACTACCTCACACAAGAGAATTGTTGGCCCTTGACTAGGTTTTGAGGAAACGTTGGTCATGCTTGACCATTTTTGGGACTTCAACAGGCTGGTCGAAGATGAAGCACCTAGGCGAAGTGGAGATTGCGAGAGCTCACTCATTTTGTGGGCTTTTTGGGTTTTAGGGTTTATATAATGGGTATGGGATGTTGGCCCATGGGTCCTACCCATGTTTAGGCCCTTTTTGTAATGTATAAATAAGTAACTAGGCGATGTAAGAAGTAGACCTAGTAGGTCGATGGTTTAGTGCTAATGTTAGCTATGTGAAAGAAGATGTGTTAAGGCTTGCAGAGCTAAGTGCAAGTGTTTTGTAAGTGCTTTGTGCATAGACTATGTAAAGGCTCTATGTTGTGCCAAAATCAGGGAAGGAGGATCTTGCGAGGTGCGCTTAGATCTTCTATCCTTGCAGAGTTGGATCTGTGGCTTGGTGCATGTAAGCAGATTGGAAGAAGCTAATAAAGAAGAAGAAGAGTTGGTGGACGTAGCCCCACACTGGGGTGAACCACGTATATCGTGTGTTATTGTGCTTTGTGCACTATATTCACGGTGTTTATGTTTCTATTTGCTTAGTGTTGATTGATGAATGCATCAGATGTAGTAGCTTAGTGCTTAATAATGTGAATGAATGCTAGATCTGAGTTAATGTTATGTGCTAAGTGAATGAAAGTAATAGGTCTTGGTTATTATTGCGTTGATCTAGATCTAGGGTTTAACCTGCAATGTGAATAGGGATTAAAGACTAATGAATATTAATTGTTAAGTTCCCTGTTAATTATTGTGATCACAGATCTATGTCCCAGCTAGGTTTTAGAAACCTGAGTCCTGCAACTCCCCTGCCTCTAGCTCAGGTGAGACTTCATCTGCTTCGCAGGTGTTTCCAAAAGGGCCAGTAGTTAGGGTTTTGTTGGTGTGTTGTTGAAGTGTTGAACCCTAGTTCTTCCCCTGTGCCAACAAATGGTTCCATTTTCGGGACCTGAAACTGTTATTGTTGGGAACTGAAGAAAAGATAAAGCTCTATGCATAGATCTATTGTTCTAGTGTGCAGTATTCTACTTGACTTGTGAAGCTCTATGCTAAGAAGGGAACTGGATCTAAAGATAAGAGGTAAGATCTTAAATCTTTGTGCTCTGGTAAAGGTAAGATAAGTGGAAATTTTTGTTTCAAAAGTATGGATTTAGGTATGTTTGATAGATTTTTTCCTAGTCTAAAAACTAGGGCACAACTAGAAGAAAGAAGATTTGATATGAATAGATTTGATAAAGATAGTGAAATATATGTTATTCCTATGCATAGAAAGAATTTTTGGACTAATAAGTCGATGCAGGATCTTAGAAAGAATTTTTTGCAGGTCCAACACTGTGATCCCAATGCCCAGTACAGAAAAGGTTGGGGGTTGGGGATCGTTCAAGATAAAGAGAGGATTGACACTATGTTATAGTTGTAGAAGACTAGGACATCTTGCTAAGGAATGCCCTGGTATAGGTCCTAATTGCCTTTGTTGTAAAGCTACTAGACATGAGGTCTTGGATTGCCCTAGAATGATTGCTAAAGTTGAAAAGATGAACCCGAGACAAGAAAACCATGAAGAATGTCAAGAGACTAAGAATATGCTAGAGCACCAGAAAAAATCAAAGACTGTATTATTGCAGATGAAAGAAACATTGAATGATCACAGAGACATCAGTTTACCAGAGATCTCAAAAGAGAAGGAGTGCATAGAAACAAGAATAGGAGACTTCGACATAGACTGTGTTCTGGATGAGGAAACACAGGTGAATATCATGCCAAAAAGCACTTGGGAAATTTTGGGAAGGCCTGCTATGGTTCCTTCATTAGAAGGGATAGGATTGTTTAAAGGAAAGATGATAACCTTATGTGGAAGACTTACTCATGTACCTATGATAGCCCATGGAGCATCGACTGAAGAATAATTTGAGGTCATTAAGTTTGTTGAGAACAATGCTCCTTTTGAACTTTTGTTAGGAAAGACCTGGATTGAGAAAGATCAGATCCAAAGGAAAGAAGAAGAGGTAGCCAAAGAATAGAAAAAGAAAGAATTAAGGGACTTCATAGCCAAGAAAATAGTGCGACTAATAGAAGAACAAGAGGATAAATTGAAGCAACTGAGGACCAAAGACCTAGTTGTCAGAGTTAAAAGAACGCAAGAAGGTTTAAAGAACCTGTCCATGCAGGAGAAAAACACACCTACCCCAGAAGTAATAAGAGAAGAGGTATTCCACTTGAACCCTTTGAAAGACCCTCAACAGTGCGAAGTTAATATGCTAAGAGAAGATAAGAGTAAAAATGGAAAGAGGAACCCAAAGACTTAGATCACATGAAAGAAGGCCAGAAAGCTCATTAAGAAGAAAGAAAAGTTAGAAAGACTGCAAGAGGTTCTAGAAAAGACTTCGCAGAAAGAAGGCTTGCAGAACTTGAACCTCGCCGGAATAGCAGAACAATGCAGACTGGCACTTCGCCATGGCGAAGCAATAAGACCGTTGGAGGCGTCTCGACCATTAGATCGACGCTCCATAATGACTAGAAACACAGTTATTGCCGAAAAGATCGCCATTGGACCATTGGGACCACGCCACAATGGATTGATTGAAGCATTCCTACCCGTTGGAGGAGTCTATTACGACGTTGCTTATTTAATCCATCGAATTCCTCACTGAGGACACTTTTGCAAACTGAGATATTCAAGCCCATAGAGAACTGATTGCTATCGCGCTGTGATTTTGAGACCTCGCCACCTGTTTTTCTTACCTTGAGTGTCCAGTTGCCTACCTGAGATATTTGATCACGAGTGTGCATGTGGGAAACCTTAGCATAGTAGAGAAATCTGTAGAAGAGATTTTGATTGAACTTATGGCTGACAAGGTCATGTTCGCAGGAGTACAGGCCTCGTCAATGACCAGATTGCAAGCATCCCCCTTGACTGCACGTCGATCTAGTCAATCAACGACTAAGAAAAGAAGCAAGCACTGCGATGACCTGGAGAACGTGAAGCTCATCTTGTCGGTCTTGCTTTACTACATCCCACCTTTGGCTGGTATGGTTAGTCATGACAACGTCCCGCGTGACTTTGAGTACACGCTCATCACTGCGTACCTCCCGAAGAGGATATGCGCAGTCAGATTGCAACTAGGATTGATCCTTGATCTTAAGATCAGTGAATTTAACCTGGGAGATAGGAATAATTATGCATTTCTCACACCGCATAGGTACTTGAAAAATATGACTGGGAAGAAGCCGAAAATAGTTCCCCAGCCATGGATTAAGGAGATCGCGAGGTCCACCATCCTCAATGTCATGAAGATACCCCACTTTGACAGACATTAGGAGGTTAACACATGCGTTAAAATCCTCTTGTCGTGCTACCATGGAGGTTATCTCTGGTTGGATAGACGTGTGACTGTGGATCTGACGCTGGTCCACATGATCATTGGATTGAGCATGTAGGGACCAAACCCTCGAAAATTCTACCCAGGGAAGGCTACAGATCGCACCTTGGCACAATGTATAAAGGAAACCTATGGTGATGTGGAGAAATGGAAGCGATGATACAAGGTAGCCTCCATCCAATATGGCACAATGCGCCTAGATTTTTAGTTGATCGTTGGTAATCTCGTCAGAAAGAACAGACCAATGCAAGTCACAAGGTTTTTCGTCGACCTCGCAGGGAAGTGCGTTGAAGGGATGCAGTTGAACTGGGCGAGCTACCTCGCCAACGATTTGGAGAAGGATTTCCATGAAGCACAGGACCAAAGCTATGAGTTCCACTTTAGCCGGTTGTTGGTTCTCATCGCCTTTGTCGCTTGGGAGATGCCGGAGGGAGAAACATTCCTATAAGTTGAGCTATCATAACCCTTGTTCGCGAGGTTCACTACCTTGTGGTAGACAAGCGACATGGTGAAGCAATGGAAATCAAATGTGGTGTTTCACACCTACTACCTACAACTCACACGAGCCATCGAGTTATTCCCCTGAATGAATTCGAACACCTTGCATACTTACAGGCCACTAGCGAAGTTCTGTGCAGACCACCACTTCATTTACATCACTGTGCGCAGGGCTGAAAGCAAGGATGAGCTGCAGTCTTATTACAAATTGACTGATGAAGGCATGAAGGAGATAACCAAGGAATGGTCGGTTGAATTCCTGGTCCCAGTGGAAGATACAGAGATCTCTGACCCTGACATCATTGTAATTCCTTTGGTCACCTGAGAAGAGTATGATGGACCAAGCAGCACCAAGAAGAATAAGAAGGAAGAAGTGAAGGAGATAAATAACGCATTGGAGGAAACTGCGCCTGATTCACTTAGAGGAGGAGGAGGTGATGAAGTAAACTAAGAAGAGGAAGGGGAATAAGACAAGCAGGAAAAGGGAAAAGTGACACTGCCTAAGGATCCCCTTACAAAGGTCGATACGTCAAAGAAAACAAATTTTTCTCTAAAGAAACCCTCAATGCGGAAGAAGTCATGAGCCAATAAGCCTCAATCACATAATATGCTCACAGTGGATGATATTGACCTCGTCATCACAACTGTAGCAGATACTTCGGAGGATATTTTGCAGTGAAATGAAGCAAAGCAGGAGACAATGTATGACAAAATCGAGGCAGAGCTAAAGGGGGTACAACAAGCTCTCTATTCGAGCCGCGCAGTGTCTACTTCACCGTCGTCATTAGAAGGTATAGAATTGGGAGATGAGCCTACCCAATTGCGCAGATTAGTAGATGCGATAGAGGCTCGCCTTTGATGATTCTAGGAAGAAAAAGAATAGGCCACAGAGGCCTTGAAGCAAGAACAGGAGGAAGCCCTAGAGAAACTTTGGGTTGTGCAACAAGAGAAAGATGATCTCCGGGCGAAGTTCTAAGTGGACAAAGAACAGATCCAAAGAGAAAATGACCAGATGCTCACGGAGCAGATGGGAGTTAAAGAGATAGTGACTAGAGCACTCTACTCTATGTCGGGCTTGGCTCAGATAGAAGAAGAGACAATCGAGAGCCAAGTGGGGAAGCTCACTGAAGCCATTCAATAGCTTCAAGCAAGAGTAGCAGAGTTAGAACTGCAAGTAGTGCCGAGCATTCCGTAGGAAATGCGAGACCAGTGGGAAGAAACTGCTAGGAGCGTAGTCGAACGAATCAAGGCATTGGCTTTAGAATTCAAGAAACTAAGTAACCGAACTACGCAGACCTATGAACGCCTTGCAGACAACCTGAAGTTGATGAGATTGGAGGAACAACTCCAGGAGGAGAAACAATAGGCATTGACAGTGCAAGTGCAGTTGAAGTTTCTTTCAACGGTAGAGAAGATGAAACGGTTGCAGGAGCAGTGTGCAATTCAGCAACATGTCACTACCATCCAGAGTTGAGTTATGGAGGTGACACAATGACTCCAGCCAGTGCAGGACAAAGCCTGCAACCTCTTTGAAGATATCGAGGGACGAGGATCACAACTAGAACAGGTGGTCACCATAGTAGAGAAATGCCTGAAAGGGCATGTCACCGAGCAAGTCATTCAAGAGTTCGTCGAGCATGAGGCTCTGGCAAAGAAGCAAGTTGAGGCAGCTCAAGCTAAGATTGAGGCCTTCGAAGTAGAGTTGCCTAGATCAGAGTGACTTGGGATGAGTCGCAGGTGAGTGTTGTGGGCCTGTTGGCCCTTGACCAGGTTTTGATAAAATGTTGGTCATGCTTGACCACTTTTGGGACTTCGACAGGTTGGTCGAAGATGGAGCACCCAAGCGAAGAGGAGATTGCAGGATCTCGCTCATTTTGTGGGATTTTTTGGTTTTAGGGTTTATGTAAAGGGTATGGGATGTCGGCCCATGGGTCCTACCCATGTTTAGGCCCTTTTTATAATGTATAAATAAGTAGATAGGCGATGTAAGAAGTAGACCTAGTAGGCCGATGGCTTAGTGCTAATGTTATCTATGTGCGAGAAGATGTGTTAAGTCTTGCAGAGCTAAGTGCAACCATTTTGTAAGTGCTTTGTGCACAGACTGTGTAAAGGCTTTATGTTGTGCCAAATTCGGGGAAGGAGGATCTGGCGAGGTGTGCGCAGATCTCTTGTCCTTGCGGAGTTGGATCTGTGGCTTGGTGCATGTAAGCACATTGGAAGAAGATAATAAAGAAGAATAAGAGTTGGTGAACGTAGCCCCACACTGGGGTGAACCATGTATATCCTATCTTATTGTGCTTTGTGCACTGTATTCATGGTGTTTATGTTTCTATTTTCTTAGTGTCAATTGATGAATGTATCAGATGTAGTAGCTTAGTGCTTAATAATTTGAATGAATGCTAGATCTGAGTTAATGTTATGTGTTAAGTGAATGAAAGTATTAGATCTTGGTTATTACTGCACTGATCTAGATCTAGGGTTTAACCTACGATGTGAATACGGATTAAAGACTAATGAATATTAATTGCTAAGTTCCCTATTAAGTATTGTGATCACAAATATGTGTCCCAGCTAGGTTGTAGACACATGAGTCCTACAACACCCCCTGCCTCTACCTCGGGTGAGACTTCATCTTCTTCGCAGGTGTTGCTGAAAGGGCCGATAGTTAGGGTTTTGTTGGTGCATTGTTGAAGATTTGAACCTCGGGTCTGCCCCTGTGCCAACAAGAATCATCTGGAGTTTTCTCGTCAAATCTGCTGCTCAGAGGAGGCTACCACATCATCTTCATTTCTGTTCACATGACGATGCACCCAACACTTTGGAATTTCACACATTCACCTTTTGCTCAGCCACAGGCACGTCCAACTCATTAGATTGCCTTTCCCATTGGATAATCATCTGGAGTTCTTCTCACTCTCTGAATGGAGGAGGTCATCTCTACGTTCCTAACTCTGTCTCAGGAAGGAACCACGTACCCTTCTTAGGAGATTTATCTCAGGTTTGTAAGCTGAGACAAAGTATTCACATAGGTGCAATGATCCACACGTCACAGGTTTGTAAGCTCGAGAATGTCTCACATAGTGGCATTCATCAACACTCCCTCTCATCTAGTGAGGCATTCTTCATAATGTCAGGTCTCAGATGGATTTACTTTGAATTTTGTTTTTGGTTGGAGTCATCAATACTCCCTCTTAACTAGGAAGGAATTTTTCACCAAGTTACTCTAATGAAGGTGTCTGTAATTTTTTCATGTGTAGGAAGGTATTGTAAGTGTATGATTTTCCTCTACATCATATCTCTGATCTAAGGATATTTCATCTCATCGTATTTCGATCCATCAGGAAACATTGGGTTCTCAAGGAGCTTTATACACAGCTCTTGGTTATCATCATAGGATCCATCTCATGGTCAAGTAAATCTGTTAGAATCTAGTGAAGCCACATTGCTTCGCACACTCGATGATATTTAATCTGGCTTTGTGGTACTTAAGGTCACATAATTTTATTTCCTCCTGTATCGGGAAACCATGGAAAACTTTACGGTAGAACATCAATCAGATGTGCTCTCTTGGTCCACTGTACTTTTGCTCAATCTGAATCGACATATCCTGCAAACGCAAGTTCATACTAGAGGCATATCTTAGACCATATCCAACTGTTCTTCGTATTTATCTCAATACATGTTTTGATGTTGTCTAGTGAGTCTATCTAAGCATATTCACTGCATGGCATGAATCAAGTCTAGTGTTAACTAGATACATCAGTGATCCAATCGGCTGTGGATCAGTCTCAGATGAATCATCATGAAATTTCTTCTTTAAATTCATCATGGTGGATTTTGCATTCTGTCATACTGAACTTCTTTAATATTTTCACTGTATATTTTCCTTGACTCAGGAAAAATCTTATTGGTCCTCTGTCATACTTATTGTCCCAAGAAGTAGTGCATCATACTCAAATTCTTCATCTCGAATTCATAAGTCAAGGATTACTTGTATCCAACAACAACGCTTTCTGAATAAGTCATCAGGATCAGGGTCTCGTCATCGACACTGTAATGATATAGGTTTGGATCAACAACACTCTTGCTGAAATCCAAACTCATCAAGAATCTATCTATCTGATATAGTTTCCAACTCATGGATGGTAGTACAGATGGTAGTACGGATGGAAGTGCATCGTATTTACTGGAACAAGTGTCTTATCATAGACAACTCCCTCTGTTTGTAAGAAATCTCTGGCTATAGATTTCGTTTTGTATTTCTTGACACTTTCATCAGTTGCATGATTGATCTTAAGATATACTGGTATTATTTTGTTATGGCATATTGCCATACTTGTTCTCATGTTGTTTTCTTAAGACAAGGAATCTCAACATCAATGAAGTGGCTTATGACTGAAGGATAGCTCAAACATCTATTTTTGTTTCTCAGAATGTTCCTTGAGGGGCTTGCATGTTTCTCTACCTCTAGGTAGCCCTTTTATGTCCTATTGAACATATCAATTGGAGCAACTAGATTAATTGGAATAATGTTTATCTCCCTCTGAACTGTTGAAGGGGGAGAAGGCATGGTCTCACTTGTAATCTCCATCTGAGATTCTCTGGATTTTGAAAAGTTATCTCTTTTTTAAGGGAAACATTGTTTCTTCTTGTTCTTGTATGATGGAAAAATTAAATATGGTTTGGACTCCTGTACCAGTGATAATGGTCCAAATATTGAGAGATCCCATACTGGAATTAATATTCATCATTTATTTGAAAAATGCAATCAACTATAAAATTAGAGATCAATTGATTTACCTAGTTGTAGTCATGTCCTTTTAGAGGAAGTACTTCTCCTCCCTCTTCTCTTCACTCTTTTGAGGTGGATCTGGATCAATGTCAACAGTGGAAGCATATTGTCTTCCCTTCTTCCTGGTTGGACAGTTTCTTGCAATGTTTCCATACTTGTCACATCTGAAGCACTGAATTTCTGAAACATCTTGTCTTTGATAACCTGGATTGGATGAAGACTTTGTTGGGTATGTGTTATATTCTTTGCATGTGTGTGTGTGGGTGCATCGGATATGACAATTGTGTTTGACGATCCCTCGTAGTAGTGCTTTGTTTGTGCCGTGTGCGCTAGGCATTTTCCTAGGGGGGTCCCAGGGGNGGGGGGGGGGGGGGGGGGCAGGTATGCCCCCCCTGGTTACATGCAACGTTCGAAATCGGGGCAACGCCCTAAAATTTGTTTTTGGGCGTTTTTTTCTATTTTTAGCGGTTTACTAAAAATAATCTCGGTTTTAGGGATTAGGGTTTTGGTATCTACGAAATACCTAAAAACATTGTATATATTGTATAGTGAATGGTAAAATTCAATATAATGAATATAAGAAAGGTTTTCTCAGTTGAGGGTTTCCGGTATAAATCTCTGTGTACAATGTGAATGAGCCATTGATTAATTTTTGTTTTGCTTAAGAATCTATATGCATTGATTTACTTCGTAGGTTTAAAACTTACATGTGGTATCAGAGCTCATTTTTGGCTTCAGAGGGACGCCTTTGTTGTTGAGGGTTTGGTTCGGTCTTGATAGATCAAGTTTATCTTGGGTCTATGATAAACTTGGGTTTAGTGGGAGCTTTTGCAGTGGTGATTTGAGTGCAGAAAGAGGAAAGGCGAGTTCTTCTAGAATCGAGATAGAGAAGTTAAACGGTAAAAACTTTGAGCTATGGACGTTGAAGATGGAGGACCTTCTTGTAGACAAAGAATAATGGATCGTTGTGGATCCTAGTACACCGCCAACTGGTACGCAGCCTATTGTCACAGAGACGACTAGTACACAACCTACTAGTGCACAAACTACTAGTACACCACCTATTGGCATGTCGAAGGAAGATTGGGAGAAGTTGGACATAAGAGAAAGGAGTATTATTCGACTCTGCCTGGCAGATTCGGTGTTGTTGAATGTCTCAAGAGAATCTACAACCAAGGAACTATGGGATAAGTTGGGGAATTTGTATCAATCAAAGTCCCTAGTAAAAAAGTTATTTCTTCAAAAGAAGCTATATCATCTTAGGATGGAATATGGAGATTTTGTGACAGAACATCTAAATGCCTTTAATTCTCTGGTAAGTCAACTTGGCTTTGTTAATATTACAATTGCAGAAGAAGATAAGTGTATTACTTTGTTATGTTCTTTGCCAGACTCTTGGGATAATCGAGTTGTAGCAATAGGTAGTACCACTCAATCTACATTGAAGTATGAGGATGTAGTTGCATCCTTGTTATCTGAAGAGATGAGGCGAAAAAGCATGGATGGACACAACACATATGGTTTATTTGTAATAGGGTGTACCCAAGATAGGAACCCTGGTAAGCCTTCAGGGTGGAGATCTAAATCTACAGGTAGATCTAAGTCTCCAGGAAAATCTTTGAGGAAATGTTGGAAGTGTGGTAAAACAAGGCATAATAAGAAAGATTGCAAGTCTAAGAAGGTTGAAAAACCAAAGGGATCTGATAGTACCTCTTCCATAGAGGCGAAAACCTCCACTGAAGAAGGAGGTGACGTTTACCTAGAATCTACAAGTACACATGCAGACCACGATGTATGGTTGATTGACTCAGGTGCATCATACCATATGACTCCTCACAGGGAGTGGTTCTCTGAATATGAAAAATATGATGGTGGTGATGCATTCCTAGGAGATGACTTGAAAACAAAAATCTTGGGACGTGGAAGGGTCAAGTTGCTGCTAAAATATGGAAGGATTAGAACACTCCCTGGGGTTCTGCACATTCCAAAACTTGCTAGGAGCCTAATATCTGTAAGCAAGTTGGATGATGCAAGAGTGGATACTGTATTTGGAAAGAACACTTGCAAGATGGTACGAGGGGCAATGGTGTTGATGAGGGGAGTTCGGTGTGGAACTCTGCACAAGTTGTTGGGAAGCACTTATACTAATGGGTGTAACAGTTCTGTTGTCCTTGAGCAGAAAAATAAAGAAGACGAGACCAATATTGTCCCTGAAAAGAAGGCCATGTTGTGGCATCAAAGACTGGGGCATATTGGAGAAAAGGGCCTTCGAACACTACATGGTAAAGGCATGGTTGAAGGTATGTCTAATTGCACTCTAGATTTTGATTTTTGTGAACATTGTATATATGGTAAACATAATTGAGTAATATTCCCATCGGGTGCTACAAGAGCAAAGGGGATCTTAGAGTTGATACACAGTGATGTGTTTGGACCTGTTCCTGTTCCATCCCTAGGTAAATCTATGTATTATATGTCATTCATAGATGATTTTTCAAGGAACACATGGATTTATTTTCTTAGAAAAAAATCTGAGGTATTTGATAAATTTAAAGAGTTTAAGGCTCTGGTAGAAAATCAGACAAAGAAGAAAATAAAGGTATTGAGAACAGATAATGGTGGAGAATTCTGCGGAAATGAATTCGAAGAATTCTGTAAGAAGTGTGGTATAGCAAGGCAGATGACTACTCCATACACTCCTCAGCAGAATGGATTTGCAGAAAGGATGAACAAGACATTGATGGAAAAAGCAAGGAGCATGCTCAGCGGTGTCAAGATAGGACAAGAATTATGGGCAGAGGCAGTGGGTACATCATGTTACCTGGTCAATCGATCACCTTCATCAACGTTGGATGATAAAATTCCACACAAGGTATGGTCTGCAAAGAAACCCTCTCTTCAACATTTTAGAGTGTTTGGTTGTGATGATTATTTACATGTTCCAAAGGAAGATAGGAGTAAGTTGGATAAAAAGGCTGAAAAATGTATCTTTATTGGTTATAAAGATGGTGTGAAAGGTTATAAGCTTTGGAACCTAGAAACCAAGAAGATTGTTTACAGTCAAGATGTTTTTTTCAGAGAGGTAAAAGATGTGTCCAAACAAGAATTCCTACCAACGCAAGACAAACTTGAGAAAATAGAGCTTGAGTTGGATGATGCAAAATCTGAATCATCTGAAGAAGAGAAAGAAGAAGAAGAAGAACCTCATACCCCAGTATTGAGGAGATTAGTGAGAGATAAAAGGCAACCAGAAAGGTATAGTCCACCTGATTTTCATTCCAATTTTACTTTATCTATTATTGATGATGATCCCATAACTGTTAGGGAAGAAGTGAATTCAGAGGATAGTAAAATCTGGAAGAATACCATGGTTGAAGAAATGGATGCCTTGGATAAGAATGAGGCATGGGATATAGTTGAGCTGCCAGCTAGAAGAAAACCGGTTGGTAGAAAATGGTTGTTCAAGAAGAAGTTTAATGCACAAGGTAAAGTGGAGAAATACAAAGCTCGGTTAGTCGCAAAAGGTTATTCTTAAGTAGAGGGAATTGACTTTGGTGAGATTTTTTCTCCTGTTGCTAAGTTAACTTCTATTAGATTTCTTTTATCTATTGCTGCTGCTTTTGATCTTGAAGTGGAACAGATGGATGTGAAGACATCATTCCTACATGGGGATCTGGAAGAAGAAATCTACATGAAGCAACCGGAAGGCTTTGTAGTGAAGGGAAAGAAAGAGTTGGTCTGTAAGATAAAGAAGTCACTATATGGTCTGAAGCAATCACCTAGGATGTGGTACCAAAATTTTGAAACATATATCCTTGGATTGGGATTTGTAAGAAGCAGGGTTGATCACTGTGTATATTCCAAGCATGTTGGTAATCACTTCATTTATGTAGTGTTGTATGTCGATGACATGTTGTTGGTAGGAAATAACATGGATGTTATCAACGAAGTGAAATCACAGCTATCCTCCAAATTTGACATGAAGGATCTCGATGCTGCTAACTTGATTATGGGAATGGAGATTAAAAACGATCATGCAAACAGAAAACTATGGTTGAATTAGAGAAAATATGTTGAGACAATATTGCAGAGGTTTAATATGCATGGAAGTAAAACGGTCAAGGTTCCTATTCCTATAGGTGTAAAGTTATCTGCAGATCAGTGTCCCAAGACACAGGAAGAAGAAGACATGTCCCATGTTCCATATGCCAGTGCAGTTGGCAGTTTGATGTATGCAATGGTCTGTACTAGACCAGACATTGCACATGAAGTGGGAGTTTTGAGCAGGTATATGTCAAAACTAGGGAAGGAGCATTGGACAATAGTAAAGAGGGTCTTCAGGCATCTGCGTGGCACTACTAGTTATGGATTGTGCTACGAAGGAAGACCAGGATTAAATAGAGTGTTGGACATACATGGATTTGTTGATGCAGAATGGGCTGGAGATCTGGATCATAGAAGATCTACAAGTGGGTATGTGTTTAACCTATTTGGAGGAGCAATCAGTTGGATGAGAAAAAGACAGGCTGTAGTGGCACTCTCAACTACAGAAGTTGAATACATGGAAACCACTCATGCAAGCAAGGAAACAATATGGTTACAAAGATTGTGTTCAGGTATTGGGTTGGTACAACAAGCAGTGAGATTAGATTGTGACAGTCAGAGTGCAATCTTCCTGGAAAATAACCCAGCTTATCATTCGAAGACAAAGCATATTGATGTTCAATATCACTTTGTGAGAGACATGGTTGAGGAAAAGAAGGTGTGGCTGGAAAAGGTTGACACTTTGAAGAATGTTGCAGATTCATTGACAAAGTCTGTGAGCACAGGAAATTTCTCCTGGTGTAGAGTAAAAATGGGCATTGCTGCCCTAGATTGTTGACTATATAATCCCCTAGACCCCTAGATGCAAAGTAAACAACAAGTGGGAGAATGTTGGGTATATGTTATATTCTTTGCATGTGTGTGTGTGGGCGCTTCAGATATGACAACTGTGTCTAACGATCCCTCATAGTAGTGCTCTGTTCGTGCTGTGTGCGTCAGGCACTTTCCTACGGGGGTCCCATAGGCGGGCATGTATGCCCCCCCAGTTACGCGCAACGTTCGGGGCAGTGCCCCAAAATGTTTTTCGGGGCAGTTTTTTCTATTTTTAGTGGTTTACTAAAAATAATCTCGATTTTAGGGATTAGGGTTTTGGTATCTATGAAATACCTAAAAATATTATATATATTGTACAGTGAATGGTGAAATTCGATATAATAAATATAAGAAAGGTTTTCCCAGTTGAGGGTTTCCGGTATAAATCTCTATGTACTATGTGAATGAGCCATTGATTAATTTCTATTTTTCTTAAGAATATATATGCATTTCTTTACTTCGCAGGTTTAAAACTTACAGACTTTTCACCCTTAAATATTTGCCTGAAGTTTATTTTGAATTTTCCTCCGTTCTTTGTGTGAAGTGCAAGAGCATGATTTTCTTCTAAAGAATCTTCCACTCCTCTATTTCTAAGCCTAAGTTCTTCTTGAGTGAAATTTGTCCATAGACACTCAAAGGTTGGTAGAGATTCTCTTCCACTGATATTCTAAATGAAAGGCTCCCATGATTTTGGAAGATTCTGGAGAGTGGTTAAGACAAATTCTCTATTAGACATGATTTCCCCAATGGTCTCTAGTTGTTCTTTAATCTCTATCAACTTCATAAAGAAGAGTGCAATTGTGCCATCATTCATCATATTGGTTTGAAGTTCGCCCTTTAAGGTAAGATCTTTGAGAGTGTTGTCACTTTCAAACATTCCTTTTAATGTTTTATACATATCATAGGTTGTCTTCAGATTTGCAATACGGGGTAAGAGGTGATCTCTTACTGAGTAGATTATTATTTTTCTTTCTTTGACATCTTCTTCTTTTCTTATCTTATTTTATATATCGGTAGCTGTGTCTAGTAGAGTTTTAGTTGTTACATCCAAGAGATCATCTTCTTCAAGAGTGACTAGAAGCTTTGATTTCCAGGGGCTGAAGTTGCTTGCTCCATCAAGCCTATCTTCTGCTAATGTTTTGTTCTTCATTTAATTTTTTTCTTCAAACACTTGCCGAATGGATTTAGAAAAACTAATGATTAGGTTGAATTAGTGTTATATTTAGAGAAATAATGCAGAACAAAACTGTCTTTCCAATTTTCAGTTAGAAGAACAACTATGTCTCATTTTTCAAAATAGTAAATTAAACAATATTGCTTGAAGTATGGATAGAGAAACAATAAAATGATTCTATTTTGTAAACAAATTTCTGAGTAGGCATTGTTACTCAGATCTAAGCTAACAGTATTAGATATTAGCTAAGAATAGAAGATCTGGAATAGTCAACAAAATCTAATCTACAATGTTGATGTAGATCTTATACATATCAAAAACGCAAACTGATACCCTGATCTGATAAAGATAGATTGATCTAAGAAAAAGACTGATCTAGTAGTAGAACAAGGTTTATCTATGGATCTGATATAGATCAAATCTAAACAAGATTGGACAAATCTCAAACATAATAAACTTCAATTTAAATAATAAGTTAGACCAATAAAAATTTAGCAAGTCACTTACCTTTGAAGGAGACACAACCACACATTAGAGATGCAATGCCACTTGTACTTATGCTAAAAAAAAAATCAGGATCATAGATCTACCATCTAGGTTAGATCTCTTGCCAAGAGATGAATAGATTTAGTTGCCACCAAGAAGGAGAAACCACATAGACACCACACAAGAATTCTTTGTGGTTAAACTCTCAAACCCTCACACAAAAAAATCTATGGTTAAACTCTCAAACCCTCACACACAGGAGCAAGGTTACAGACAGCTTGGAGAGGCTGTGGCTCAAGGAGAAAGGGGATGAACAGTATTGGAGGAGGCACGACTTCGTGATAGAGGCCATATCTACACCCACGACTCAACAGATCTGCTTTTAGGAAGGTGATGACAGCTTCACATAGTTTGCAACAACAAGTAATTCAAACCTCAGCTCAACACCCTTACCACAAACTTGAAATCAACAAAGAAGGATCTTCAATACACCAAGGTCTCATGGACATATCAAGAAAGATTAACCAAAAGATGAACTGGATTGTTGAAGGAGGGTTGCAGCTTCAAGGAGGAGATCCGATCTCTTTAGAACATAAAGAGTGAGTATATAAAAAGGATAGAGGTAGGTCTCTATTTATACTTTTAGGCTAAGTTAAAGTAATAAAAATATTAATTAAAATATCATTTAAAATAACATGTTTAATTAATATAAATATTAATTAAACATTTTATAATTAAAATATTTAATTTATATTTTCTCATTAACCCCTAAAGCAAAAACCAAAACCCCAAAAACAAAAGCAAGAGTAAAGGAGGGGGTTTTAGGAAGGGTGACTTGGTGGCAATACTTTTCCATTCATTCTCAAAGTGACCTTTTAATTTTATCATCATTGCATATGGGATATATCCCTCATGTGGTCATTCCCACCTTCAAGGAGGGTCATACACCAACAAAATACCTGATCAAGGATCAGGTTTCCCCAGAACATTTATGGGGTCTTATCCACCAAGGTACAAGACCAAGGATCAACCCATGCTCTAGGCATGGGTACCCTAGACCATGTCTAGGGGCCCTAGACATATCTAGGGGATTTAACTGCTTGGTCCCAGACCAAAAACCCCATTCATATACTGGGGGCCCTCTCAGGGGTCTTTATTTCTTGGTCGCAGACTAAGAACCCTAATCATATACTAGGGGCCCTAACAAGGGTCTTTTGCCATGGCACTGATTGTTTGGTCCCAGACCAAGTACCCCAGGAGTGCATTGGGGGCCCTAGATCTCGGCTAGGGTCTTTGCCATCCTCCCGGAGAATGGCTCTTGTAGCTGCTTTAAATTCAACACTCCCTCTCAGCAAGAGAGGCATTCTCAGCTACACCAAGCTTGTCACGAAAGTATACAAACTTTGTTAGTGGCAATGGCTTGGTAAAAATATCTGTCGTCTGTTTTACTGTCGGAACATACTGAATGTTGAGAACATTTTTTTGAACCATGTCTCAGACATAGTTGTATCTCATCTCAATGTGTTTCGATCTGTCATGAAACAATGGATTCTTGGTGAGCTTTGCACAACTTTGATTGTCACAGTGAATGACTGTGGGTTCAAGATCTGAACTAAACAAGTCTGAAAGTAGTTTTCTAAGACACACTACTTCTTTGCTAGCAGCACTCGCAACAATGTATTCTTCTTCTACAGTGCTTTGGGCCATGGAGCCCTATTTCCTGCTGGACCAGGAAATCATTGCTGAACCCAAACTAAAGCAATATCTAGAAGTGCTCTTCTGATCCACTGTAATGCCCATCCAATCTGAATCTGTAAAACCATGGAGCATTACACCTCCACTGGAAGTGTATCTAAGACCATAAGTTATGGTTCCCCTAACATATCTCAGAATATCCTTCACAACAATCATATGTATATGCTTTGTTTCACAGATGAATTGGATAAGAGCATTTACCGCATAACAAATCTCTGGTCTCGTATGTACGAGATACATCAAAGACCCAATGCTGGATCTGAACCTGTAACTTGATCTTGCAGTTTCTTTAGGTTAGAGATCATTGGAGTTTTCATGGACTTGTAGTCCATCATGCCAAATCTGTGGAGTACATCGACTGCATATTTACTCCGTGAGAGAAAAATCTCTCCTTGTTTCTGCCAAACCTCCAAGCCCAAAAAATAGTGCATGAGCCCCAAGTCTTTCATTTCAAACTCTATAGAAAGCTCCCTCTTAGTCTGAGCTATCAAGTTTTCCTATCCAGTGAGGAACATATCATCCACGTATAATACTAGGATAACTGGATGATTTTGAACAATCTTTATATAAAGATTTGGATCTGCTATGCTCTTGGTGAATCCAAGACTTTGTAGAAAACTGTCTATTCTACCATACCAGGCTCTCGGAGCTTGCTTCAACCCGTACAGGGCTTTATTGAATTTGCACACATGATATCTTTTATCATTTATCACGAAACCTTCAGGATGCTTGATGTATACTTCTTGTTCAACTTCACTGTTAAGAAAAGTTGTCTTAACGTCCATCTGGTGAAGTTTCCAACCAAAAAATGCTACAAGAGAGATAATAATCCTAATTGAAGTATACCTAGCAATTGGAGCAAAAATCTCATCGTAATCAATTCATTCTTTCTGAGAGAAACCACGAGCCACGAATCTCGCCTTGTATTTCTCAATACTTTCGTCTGCTACATGCTTTATCTTATAAATCCATTTTGAAGTTACTACTGATTTTCCATGAGGTCTAGGAACTACGGTCCATACATCATTCATTAGAATAGAATCATATTATTCATTCATAGCATCTTTCCACACTTGATGTTTGGAGGCTTCAACAAATGTAGAAGGTTCTGAATCAATCACAGTATTTAAATGAGCTATGAAACCGAAGTACTTATATGGTTTCTTGCTTTCTATGAAGGTACCCTTAGGAGCTAAATTCTTTTCTGCTTCTTTCAATATTTCTTGGCACCAAGCTGGCTTCCTTTTAATAGGAGGTATTTCCATTGGAAACTCAATAGTATCCCTTAACGGATCCACTGGAAGTTATAAGGTTTCCTTCCTCTGCTCATCTATAAGAGGAGAAACTGAAGGATCAAGTGGTAGAGCTTCCTGCTCCTCTGATTCACAAGGAAGTTCTCTGGCTCGACGAAAAGCTGTTTCTTCATGAAAAGTTACATCTCTACTTACTTCGATGAACTTTTGACCAGGGATATAAATCCTATAAGATTTTGAGGCTTCACTGTATCCCACAAAAGTTCCTTTCTTTCCAAAGGGCTCTAGCTTAGTCCTCTTCTCTTTTGGAATATGTATATAGACTGGACTGCCAAATATTCTTAAGTGATCAACTAAGGGCTTACATCTGGTGAAAAATTCTTCATGAGTTTTCGCTTCAAGGGCTTTGTGTGGACATCCATTTTGAATGTAGACTGCAGTACTAACAGCCTTGGCCCAAAGCGATAAAGGTAAGTTTTGGTCATGCATCATGGCCCTGGTTGCTTCACAAATAGTTCTATTCTTTCTTTCAGCAACCCCATTCTGCTGAGGGTTGTATGGCACAATTAGCTCCCTCTTAATTATAGAAGCCCAACATAGTTTTTCGTATTTGAAGGAGTCAAATTCTTTACCATTATCTGTTCTGAAAACTTGGATGTGTCTTCCTGTTTGATTTTCAAGAAGATTCTTGAAATCTTGAAATTTGCTAAAAGATTCATCTTTAGTTTTTAAGAAATAAATCCAAGTTTTACGCGAACAATCATCAATAAAAATGATATAATAAATACAACCATTCATAGACAATGCATACATGGGCCCACAAAGATCAGAATGAATTAAATCCAAAATTCCATTTGATTTTCTAGTACTGAGAGGATAGGGTTTCTTTGTATTCTTACCAAGTGAACAACCTTTACAAACACTATCATGCTCAACAGAAAATACTGGCATACATGTCACCATCTTTTGCAAACCTGGAAGTGCGTTGTAGTTGAGATGTCCAAGTGTTCTGTGCCAAAGCTCCCAGGGATTGATCGTCTCGTGAACTAGAGCTTGAACAAACTGACCTGAAATCTTATAAAGTCCACTCTCACGAGTTCCAATAGTTATAGTAGAACTTAAATCTTCATTTGAGGACCAAAATAGGGCCTTCCCTTTGGAGAAAGCTACTGAGTAACCTTTACTTTCTAAAACTGGAACAAAGATTAAATTTTTTTTAGACCAGGTACATAAAGAATTTCATCAATGTGAAAGATATTACCTGAGTGAAATCAGAAAGAGGTAGATACAAAACCTTTTATGTCATAGGTGCCATCATCACCTAGTTCAACCTTTGCCTTGAATTTCTTGTCTTGATAGTTTGCAAGGTTTTGTTTGAATCCTGTCATGTGTCTGGAAGCACCACTGTCTATTAGCCAAATCTCCTCTGATTTGGTGATAGTGTTGGAAAGAGCTGAGATAAGATAATATTCCTTTTGTTGTTCTTGCTCTTTGGTGGAAGCCCTGGTTTTTCTTCTTTGAGGCTCCTCTTGGGGTTTAGCCTCTTCAATGGCAACTAAGGCTTGGAATCTTCCTCTTCTTTTCTGCTGAGAGGGAGGATTCCTGCAATCTCTTTCATAATGTCCTAGCTTATTGTAGTTAAAACATTTAACTTTAGATAAGTGAGGATTGAGGTGAAATAGCTTACCTTGGGGTTTCTTACCTTTGCCTTTTGATTTAGGAAACTTCTTCCATTTCTTGGTCTTTTTTGCAAGGGCATGATCTTTTAGAATTGAATACTCATTTCTGTTGTTTAGTATCCCTTCTTCTTCTAAGCAGTCATGCCACAATCTTTCAAAATTAGGTTGGGATTCTCTTCCATTTACGGATGCAAGAAAAACTCCCCAAGAATCAGTAAGTCCATCAAAAGTTGTTTGAACAAGATCATCATCATCTACAGGAACACCAATTGCAATAAGTTGATCTTTGGTTTGAGAAATATTGGAGAAGAAAGTAGCAACAGTATCATCCTTTCCCATTTTCAAGGTACGTAATTGTTTCTTCAAAATTCTTTTATGAGTTGGTGCCTTCTTTTCATAAAGGTTTTCCAAGACATCAAAACAATCTTTGGCAGTTCTTAGATGACCAATGATGGGCATCATGTTGTCTTTGATGGAATAACAAATTATTCTTTTAACCTCGGTCTGTTTCCTTTTGTATGTTGCCCTGGTTGTGTTTGAGGTGGGTTCTTCAATCTCCCTAGAGATCAACTCTTCTAGATCATTCTCTTCAAGAATGTTTACTATTCTGTATTTCCAAGCATTAAAGTTTGCAACCCCTACAAGTCTGTCTTCAACTTTAACTGAAGAGGAAGCCATGCTGAGGTCTGGATTAGTTTAGGTGTTGTTGATCTTTGCAAAATAACCCTAACTAATGGATCTATGTAGGCTCATGATTATATCTTTGAGCTCTCTTTACACCCTTAGCTCTGATACCATGTTAGATTTAGAGAAATAATGCAGAACATAACTATCTTTCCAATTTTCAGTTAGAAGAACAACTATGTCTCATTTTTCAGAATAGTAAATAAAACAATATTGCTTGAAGTCTGAACAGAGAAACAATAAAATGATTTTAGTTTGTAAACAAATTTTTGAGTAGGCACTGTCACTCAGATCTAAGCTAACAATATTAGATATTAGCTAAGAATAGAAGATCTGGAATAGTCAACAGAATTTAATCTACAATGCTGATGTAGATCTTATACATATCAAAAACACAAACTGATACCCTGATCTGATAAAGATAGATTGATCTAAGCAAAATACTAATTTAGTAGTAGAACAAGGTTTAATCTATGGATCTGATATAGATCAGATCTAAACAAGATTGGATAGATCTCAAACATAATAAACTTCAAGTTAAATAATAAGTTAGACCAATAAAAATTTAGCAAGTCACCTACCTTTGAAGGAGACACAACCTCACATTAGAGATGCAATGCCACTTGTACTTATGCTCAGAAAAAATTCAGGATCATAGATCTACCATCTAGGTTAGATCTCTTTCCAAGAGATGAATAGATTTAATTGCCACAAAGAAGGAGAAACCACATAGACACCACACACGAATTCCTTATGGTCAAACCCTCACACAAAAAAATATGTGGTTAAACTCTCAAACCCTCACACACAGGAGCAAGGTTACAAGAAGCTTGGAGAGGTCGTGACTCAAGGAGAAAGGGGCCGAATAGTGTTGGAGGAGGCATGACTCAGTGAGAGAGGCCATATCTACACACACGACTCAACAGATCTACTTTTAGGAAGGTGACGACAGCTTCACACAGTTTTCAACATCAAGTAATTGAAACCTCAGCTCAACACCCTTACCACAGACTTGAAATCAACAAAGAAGGATCTTCAATACACCAAGGGCTCATGGACCTGTCAAGAAAAATTAACCAAAGGTTGAACTCGAATGTTGAAGGAGGGCCACAACTTCAAGGAGGAGATATGATCTCTTTAGAACAGAAAGAGTGAGTATATAAAAAGGATAGAGGTAGGTTACTATTTATACTTTTAGGCTAGGTTAATGTAATAAAAATAATAATTAAAATATCATTTAAAATAACATGTTAAATCAATATAAATATTAATTAAACACATTATAATTAAAATATTTAATTTATATTTTCTCATTAACCCCTAAAGAAAAAACCAAAACCCCAAAAAGAAAAGCAAGGGTAAAGGAGGGGGTTTTAGGAAGGGTGACTTGGTGGAATTACTTGTCCATTCATTCTCAAAGTGGCCTTTTAATTTTATCATCATTGCATATGGGATACATCCCTCATGTGGTCATGCCCACCTTCAAGGAGGGTCATACACCAACAAAATACCTGATCAAGGATCAGGTTGCCCCAAAACATTTTCGGGGTCTTATCCACCAAGGTACAAGACCAAGGATCAATCCATGCCCCAGGCATGGGTACCCTAGACCATGTCCAAGGGCCCTAGACATATCTAGGGGCTTTAACTGCTTGGTCCTAGACCAAGAACCCCAGTCATATACTGGGGTCCCTCTTAGGGGTCTTTACTGCTTAGTCCCAGACTAAGAACCCCAATCATATACTGGGGGCCCTAACAAGGGTCTTTTTCCATGGCACTGATTGTTTGGTCCCAGACCAAGTACCCCAGGAGTGTACTCAGGGCCCTAGATATTAGCTAGGGTCTTTGCCATCCTCCCGGAGAATGGCTCTTGCAGCGGCTTTAAATTGAACAATTAGAAACCTTGGATTATTTGGACTTAGGACTGCCAATAATCAATTTGGTAGTATCACCGAAATGCTTGTTGATTCAAGAAAAAAGTTTCTTCAGAAACTCTAGAATTAATATTCTGCAGGAATTTTCGGTACCCTTGAAACCCATGGTCCAAAAATCAAAAGTTTTCGGAATTTTGATTTTGAGAGCTTCTGGAGATGCGCTGGAAGAGGTCATACGCTTCTATTCCAAAAGTAGCCCCAACGTCCAAGTATTAAGGGATAAATCACCACTAAGAAGGAGGTCAAATGGATTTTCTAGAAACCCTAGGAGGGTCGTATGGTTCTGCAGAAGAGGGGAGATGGATGATAAAGTCTTATATCTTGTGCAATGGGTTCTTCAAGACCTATGCTCTGATACCATGTTTATTTTTCAATAGGCTAGGTTAAACATGAAGTTTAATCCATTTTATCATTTAACCATAACCATAAATGTTGCAACAATCAAGATCACAAGAACACAAAATGTATCCTGGGAAACCCTTCTCGATAAGGGAAGAAAACCCAACCAAATTCTTTTCTATATTGTTCAAGAGAAATACCTTCATCTCCAAGAAATACCTAGCACATAAGAGGGTTCTTAAGCCCTAGAACTCTAGCACCCAAGAGAGGTGCACACCTTTTGCCAAAGAAGTATACTTGCTGAAATTTCCAAACTCACAAGTAAGATATGATTCCACAATGGGGAATCATCCCTTACTTATATTAGACTTGTCAAATCAACAAAGGAGTCTATTGGCTCAACAGGGCCGACCTCTCTAAGTCACTTTATAATAATAATAATAATAATTATTATTATTATTATAATTAATAATAACAATATTAATTATCTTTTACATTTTTTATTAATCACATTAAGGTGGGGCCAACCTGTACCCTTTACATAACAATTAGGGTTACAGGTAGGTTTGACTCTTGAACAACATATAGCAAAGGATATGATACACCCACTAGTTCTCATCCACTAGGGGCACATCCATAGGGATGTCATAGCTATGGATCACTGCATTACACAGAAGAACCAGATCTACACACATTCACCTTTGCTCATCCACAAGAATGCCCACTCTACAGATATTCTTTCCCACCGTTTCACACAGGAGAATCATCTGGAGTTTTTTTGTCAACTTTGCTGCTCAGACGAGGCTAACATATCATCTTCATTTCTGTTCACATGACGATGCACCCATCACTTTGGGATTTCACACATTCACCTTGTGCTCAGCCACAGGCACGTCCAACTCATCAGATCGCCTTTCCCACTGGACAATCATCTGGAGTTCTTCTCACTCTCTAAATGGAGGAGTTCATCTCTACGTTCCTATCTCTTTCTTAGGCAGGAACTGCATACCCTTGTTAGGGGATTTCTCTCAGGTTTGTAAGCTAAGAGAAAGTCTTCACATAGCAACAATGATCCACACCTCATAGGTTTGTAAGCTGGAGAATGTCTCACATAGCTTCATTCATCAACAAAAGGTGATACAATTGCTACCTTATTTATGAAGATATCAAAGATCAAAGAATAGCTAGTTGTCATTGGAGAAATCATGTTTGATAGAGAACTTGTCTTATCCACTCTCAACAATCTTCCAAAAAAATGGGAACCTTTTCTTCAAAGCATTGGTGGAAAAGAAAATTTACCAACTTTTGATCATATGTGGACAGAATGTACTCAAGAAGAACTTAGAGTTAGAAATAGAGGAGTGGAAGAATCCCCTGATGACAACCATGCTCTTTCACTTCATACAAAGAAAGGAGGAAGATTCAAAAGAAAATTCAGACAAACATTCAGAGATGAGAAGTCTCCATCAGCCTCAGGTCATAATCAAAGAAGAGATGTTTCAGATACTCAATGCTTCACATGTGAAAAATATGGACACTATGCGAGAAATTGTCCAACCAGGAAGAAACGAAGACAATATGCTTCCATCGCTGACATTGATCCAGACCCACCTCAAAAGGATGAAGATAAAAGAGATGAGAAGTATTTCCTCTAAAAAAAAATACAAAATTGAGCATGACTGCAGACCCAGGTAAACAGTTTGATCATTAAATTTATAGTTGATTGTATTCTTAATAAGTGAAGGGTATTATATCTAGTGTGGGAGCCTTCATGACTTGGACCATTATCCCTAGTACGGGATTCCAAACCTCATTGTTTGATTATTATGCTAGTGAAGAAGACATAAAATATCTAGCAAGCAAGTAAAATAATACTTCCATCCTTCAGACTTCAGAGAAAGTTACTTGACTCAGAGGGAATCAAAATAAAATGAGAAGAAGGAAGAGACAATACCTTCTCCCCCTTCAACAATTTAGAGGGAGACAAACATTATTCCAGTCGATTCAGTTGCTCCAGTTGATATGCCCAGAGATGTTGTAGTAAGGCATAAAAGGCCTTCCTAGGCCCCAAAAAATCTACAGGAGGTAGCAGAACATACAATCCCCTCAAGGCATTTCCTGAGAAAGAAAAAGATATTTTCGAGCTACCCTTCAACCATGAGCCACCTCATTGATTATGAGCATCCTTGTCATGGAAAAGAGACAAGTAAACAAGTATGGCTAGATTCCATGACAGAAGAATACCAGTACATCTTAAATAATGATTTATGAGATATTGTTCTGAGACTAGAAATGAAATATATGGTGACTTCCAAGTGGATCTATAAGATCAAGCATGCAGCCAATGGAAGTATTGAAAAATACAAAGCGAAATTTGTAACTAGAGGATTCCCACAAATAGAGGGAGTTGTCTATGATGAGACACCCGATCCAGTAAAACCCGATACACTTCCATCCGTACTATCATCCATGAGTTGAAGACTGCATCAGATGGATGGATTATTGATGAGGTTGGGCTTCCACAAGGGTGTTGTTGATCCAAACCTATATTATTACATTGTTGGTGATGAGAGCCTAATTTTGATGACTTATTCAAGAATTCATGTTGTTGGATACAAACAAACTTTGACTTCTGATTTTGAGATAAAGGATTTGAGTATGATGCCACTACTTCTTGGGACAAGAAGTATGACAAATGATTGATGAGATTTTTCCTAAGTCAAGGAATATATAGTGGGGATATTAAAGAAGGCCAGTATGACTAAATGCAAATCCATGCCTACATTGATGGTGATGGATTTGAAGAAAATAAATAATGATGATTCAGATAAGATTGATCCACATGTGTACTGACAACTGATTAGATCATTGATATATCTTGTTAACACCAAACCTGATATATACTATGCAACGAATGTGCTTAGTCAATCCATGAGTTAGTCGAGACAGACTCACTGGATAACAATAAAGCATGTATTGAGATATATGAGGCACAATTGGATATGTCCTGAGATATGCCTCAAATGTGAACTTCAGTTTGCAGGGATATGCCGATACAGATTGAGGAAAGATTAAAGTGGTCCGAAAGAGCACACCCGATTGTTGTTTTATCTTGGAGTTTTCCATGGTTTCTTGGTGCATCAAGAAACATAGCTCTATGGCATTGAGTACCGCGGAGGCAGAATACATAACATTGAGTGTGGAAGTTTGTGAAGAAAATGTGACTTCAAAAACTTCTGACAGATTTATTCGATCATGAGATGGATCCTAATACTATTCATTGTGATAATCAAAGTTGTGTGAAGCTCTTTGAGAACACTATGTTTCATTATAAATTGAAACACATTGAGATAAAATATCATTATATCAGAGAAATGATGTAGAGGAAAGAAGTACATGTGCAGTACCTTCCTACACATGAGGATATTGCAGATATCTTCACCAAAATTCTTTCCAATACGAAATTCGAATACTTTCGTGAGAAACTGGCTTGGTGGAAAATACCTCTCTAGCTGAGAGGGAGTGTTGATGACTACAACCAAAATGAAGTTCGAGTACTTTCGTGCGAGAACTATCTTGATGGAGAATGCCTCCCTAGCTGAGAGGGATTGTTGATTATTATAGCTGTGTGAGGCATCCTCTAGGACACGGACTGAGAAAGTCAACCTGAGAGAGAGCCCATGAGTTGAGTGTGCCCATGAGATGGGTGTGTGGTTCCTATCTGAGACATAACTGGAAATTTGTGTTGGCCTCCTCTATGCATAGAGTTGAGATGATACTCCATATGATTCTCCTGTGTAATGCAGTGAGAAAAAAATCTGTTGAGTTCGACGTGCCTGTGGCGGAGCACGGGTGAACGTGTGGAAAATCCCATGATTTGGATGCATCATTCTGAGATAGAGATGAAACGATGCATTAGCCTCCTCTGAGAAGAGATTTCAGATGATGTGATACTCCATATGATTCTCTTGTGTAACACAATGAGAAAGAATATCTGTTGAGTTGGACGTGCCTGTGGCTGAGCATAGGTGAACATGATCGTAGTGGTTGAGAACTAGTGAGTGTGGTTCTCCTGTGAGACGCAGTTAGATAGAGATGTGGACATCCCTGTGGCTGAGCACAAATGGATTTTCCCCTAGTGTCTGAGCACTAGTGGGTAATGAGATCCATTGCTATATTGTTCTAGAGTCAGACTTACTTGTAACCCTATTTTTGATGTAAAGGGTACAGGTCGGCCCCACCATAAAGTGAAAGATAATTAATGTAAAAGATAACTAATATGGTAACTATTAATTATATTATAAGTTATTGAGTTCGACCTTGTTGTTCCAATAGACACTTCTGTTGACAAGTTCATTCTAATATAAATAAAGGGAAATTCCCCATTGAGGAATCATATCACAAGTGCGAGTTTGGAAATTTCAGCAAACACTTGTTCTTGGGAAAAGTGCACACCTCTCTTGGGTGCTAGGTTTCTAGGGTTTGTAAGCACCCTTTTGTGTTCTAGGTGTTTATGGTGGGGAGGTATTTCTCTTGAAGAATATAGCAAAGCATTAGTTGGATTTTCTTTCCTTGTTGAGAATGGTTTCCCATGATACTTCTTGTGTACTTGTGCATGGTGCTTCTTCTTGTGATCTTGGTTGTTACAACAAATTGTCTATGGTTTAAGTAAAATGCTAAATATGGAATGAACTTCATGCTTAAGCCTAGCTTATTTAAAAATTAACACCAAAATGTGTAGATGATAGCAGTGGAAGAGTGTGATGATTGACCAAGGGTAGCAACAATTACACGCAGAGGAGAAAGAACAAGAGCTGATGCGATGAAACAAGGATTTTAGACTAACCAGTGAGTAAGGAAAGAAGCAAAACCTCCTCCAATGATTGATCCTAGGAAATAAAGAGACACATATAAGCAAGCAAGGAAGGAACTATTATAAATAGAATGGGTAGCATCGACTTCTCAACCTGTGTATGATATGCCACCTATGTATGACATGCATCCAACCTATGACCACTCGATGACAGAAAGGATAAATGAGAAGGTAAGTACTTTGAAAAGTTTCTTAAAGAGTTTCTTAGAACTAATGAAGGATGAAATTGCATTGTACATGGTGTGTGGGATGATCGACCACTGCGCACAATATAAAGAAGCACCTAGTGCACAACAAACAGTTAACCAGGTACAACACAAGAAAAAGATGAATAGGGAATTCCAACTTAATGCATAGGTTGGAGACTATGATATGGATAATATTTTCTTGGATCTGGGATTTGATGTGAACGTCATTCTAAAGAAGACATGGGAAATGACGGGAAAACCAAAGTTGATCTAGTCACCAACTTAGTTGAGGCTAGAAAATCAACATAAGATTGTTCCAATTGGAAGACTGACATGGATGAATGTTAACATTGATGGAGTGTGAAACACAATAGATTTTGAAGTAACCGAGATAGTGGATGGTAGTAAACCTTATCCAACATTACTTAGACTCGATTGGGATTTTGATAACAAGACCATTATTGATCTGAAAAAGAGAAAAATGATATTTAAAGTAGCAGACTTGAGAGTTACTACGCTAATGTATCCCATGAAAGGAAGGTGATATGTGGAAATGGAAAGGGTAAAATAACTCGATAACCCTTACAATGTGATTTTGTGGACAGATGACTATATTAATCCTACTACTGAGGGTGTACTCAGTTGGTGAAGTATTATTTCTTGCGCGTCGGATTCAAAATAAGCCCTGGAAGATTGGCAAAATAGGTTACATGAATTATCTGCAAGGAGATATGCTCGTATTACTCGCACATTGCATTGGATTGGAACTGACGTATGTGATCCTCTGAAGTATGATGGACTAATAGATGTAGATTTTTTTGTAAAAGAATTTGAATTGCAGATACAAGATAAATAGAGATTGTTATATTTAGATATCGCATTGAAAGCGACTCCTGCAATATGGTGGATTGCGCATAAGGATAGAATAAATAATTGGAAGTAATGCAAAAGGCCATTGCATGTCATATTCAGAACATGAACTGAATATACTGCACATAAGTATAATAGGTTGAGTTGTCCTACAAATCATCTTACACAATGCACTGTGACATGGAGTTCAATACTTAAGTAGGAATGGAAGCACTTGTTTGTACACACCCTCGACACGATCCCAAAGAAATGGTATATAGAACTGGAAGTACACAGGAACAACAGACTAGGAAGATTTGACTCACAACTTCAAGGTAACTTTAAATATTGAATATGATTCCCCTTCGGTAGACACAACTCTACAGATTATCAAGAACAAGATATTTTCATCAGAAGAATCGAGGATACCAACACCCTTATGTAGTGCGCCCAAATATTTTGCAACTTTTCAAGAGGTTTTGGAATGCTATAACGTTGTTGGAGAAGACTAGGAGGATGAAGACCCGAGAAATTTGAAAATACCAGAAACCGAAGGAGGGCGCACAGTAGAGGGTCCCGAGCTTGCATTTGTCGACTATGCAAAGTTGTTGAAAACGCGTAAGGTGAATATTGATACGAAGGATAATCCTAAGTTCGTAAACATTGGAGATTACTGGAATGAAGAAACTGTCGAGAAGATTGTTGATTTACTATGCGAATACCAAGACCCCTTTCCTACTACATTTTCATAAATGAAAGAGATGGTCAGGGAGCTAGGGGCGATGAGGATCCCTTTAAAGTCAGATTCCAAGCCAATGAAGCAGATACCGTACCGATTGAACCCAATATATAAGCAAAAAGTGAAAGTAGAAATAGATAGGATGTTGGAAGCTAGGATTATTGAACCCATCGCAGAGTCATTATGGATAATCCCGATGGTGATTCAGGACAAAAAAACAGGTGGAATTATAATTTGTGTGGATATTTGGAAATTAAATGATGTTTTCTTACATGACTTGTTTCCTACCTTGTTTACAGATGAATTTCTAGAGAATGTAGGAGAACAAGAAGCTTACTCATTTACTGATGGATTCTCTAGATATCACCATATTGATATTGCGCAGGAGGATAAGAATAAGACAATGTTCAGTTTGTTGAAGGACCATATTGAAATTATGTTTTTGATGTTGGACAGAGGTAGACAATTCCACATTTCCTTGAACTTGAAGAAGTGTATTTTTTGCACACCTTTTGGTATTTTTTTGGGTCATGTAGTATGTAAACAAGGAATTTTGGTTGATCATGCAAAGATTGTTTTTATTGTTGATTTCCCACCACCTACTTCAGTGTGAAAACTGCAAGAAACATTGGGTCATATAGGGTACTACAAAATTTTTATTAGGGGATACACGCAGATCACATCCCCACTGGAAAAATTGTTGAAGGAGGAGTTCAAGTTTCAATGGAACAAGCAATGTTAGAAAAGTTTGGATACCTTGAATAAGAAACTGGTTACTGCACCAATTTTAGTATTTCCATAATGGAAGAAGGAATTCCATGTCCACATAGATGCATCGTTTGTTGCAGTTCTAGCTCAGCTAGGGGAAGAAGGTTTGGATCATCCCATTGCATTTTCCAGCATAAAGTTGTCGACTACTAAACAAAATTATGCTACTACAGAGCATGGAGGACTGGAAATGGTTTATGCACTACAAAAGTTTAGGCATTATCTGCTAGGATCACATTTCAATATGTTCACGGGTGATTTTGCACTAAGATACTTAGTCAATAAGCTAGTTTTGGGGAGGAAGATATGCACATGGATGTTATTATTTCAGGAGTATGATTTTGAAGTGATTGTGAAACTAGGAAAATTAAACTCAAGAAATGACCATTTGTCACGCATACTAACAAGGGAAGATGCTAAAAATTTGGATGGCAGTCTACTAGACTCCCACTTGTTCGTAGTACAAATGGTCGATGATTACTTTGCAGATATTGTCCAATTCTTGAGCACAGGATTATCCCCACCCAACTTTACAACTATGCAGAAGAAAAAATTAGTAGTAAAGGCAACATATTATCAGCTCATAGCTGGGAATTTGTATAAGTGAGGCGCGAATGATATTCTTCGATGATGTGTATTGGAGCCTGAGAGACCTATAATCAGAGGCACATGAAGGAATTGTGGGAGGCCACTATGTAGGGAAAGCAATAAATCAAAAAATTATGCGCGTAGGACTTTGGTGGCCCCACCCTTCATAAGGATGCTAAGGTTTTTTTTAGACCTATGATGTCTATCAGCGAGTTGGGAAGCCATCCAAAAGAGATGAGATTCCTTTAATACTGCAAGTTACATTGCAGGATTTTAAAAAATGGGAAGTTGATTTCATTGGACTTATCAACCCACCAGAAAAAAGGTCAAGAGAAATATATATAATCACTACGAAAGATTATTTGACCCGATGCACTGAAGCAAAACCTACCAGAGATTGCAACTCAGAGACTACTGTATGGTTTCTATTTTAGAGTGTTGTCACAAGGTTTGGATGTTTGAGAATCCTTATGAGTGATCAAGTAATCGATTTCTTGAATAAAACAATTACTTCTTTGACAAAATAATTTCATATTTATCACCAGAAGAGCACACCTTATCACCCTCAGGCGAATGGAATAGTGGACGCATTTAACAATATCCTAGAGCATGCAATGAAGAAGATATGAAATGTAAATCGAGATGAATGGGATGTGAGTATTTCTGTAGTACTATGTGAATACCGGACCACAAGTAAGAAGTTCATAGGATAGAAACCATTATGATTAATATATGTCCAAGAAGCAATTATGCCCATGGAGTTCATTGTGCCAAGCTTGTGCATTGTCGCACTGACAGAGTTCACTGATTCTGGCATAGTAGAGAAAATATTTTTAGAGCTAATGGAACTAGAGGTAGACCACTTCATCAAAGGATTTCATCATCAAGTTTAGAAAGAGTGTGAAAATGCATGGCATGACAGACACATTAAACAAAAGAAGTTCCATATGGGAGACCCGATTTTGATCTATGACAACAAATTTTTTGCAGCACCCTGGAAAGTTCCAAATGCACTGGTTGGGTCTGTATCTGATAAGATATGTGAAAAAAGTAGGTGTTTTTCAGTTGGAGAAATTGAATGGGGAAATAATAGAAGGACTGGTCAACGGTAGCCAGCTGAAATTGTATAGGGAAAGTTGTGCTTCCATGCACTAGCCTCACTATGTATTATGTGTACCATAATATATGTATTATAGTATCTGTATTATAGAAAAATAAATTAAAAGGAAAAGAAAAAGAAATAAAAGAGCTTGAGGCAAGCCACAATAAACATTTTGAAGTTCTGAATCAAGCATTGTTCAAATAATCAAATTAGCAAAAAAAAGAGATGAACAAGAAATTGTCATAGAAAGGAAGGAGAATTGAAGAACCAAGATAAAGACCCGCACAAAGGATGGGGAAAGCATTAAATAGAAAACATAATGGTGAGACAATGGGAACACGTAATTACAAATGAAAAGGGGTGATTGTATTTTGACAGGATGACAAATATAGACCATGATCCACTGGAACATACAAAATTAATTCAGAATCTAGAAGGAATTGAATGAAAACACAATTGAATGGGACTAAGACTTTTGGCACGAAGAGGAAGATAACAGTTGGAAACATCCTATAAAAGAAAACAAGGGGCGACGAGAAAGGTTTATTGTTGCGTGGTGTTGGCACAGGGGCAAACCCAGGGTTCAACTCCAAGAGCGCACCAACAAGCCCTAACTACTTGCCCTTTCGGCAACACCTGCGAAGCAGATGCAGTCTCACCCGAAGTAGCTATGGGGGGGTTGCAGGATAGAGATGTCTACAACCAAATGGAATATCAAGTGAATATAATACAAAACAATACAACATGTATATATCACTTATCAACCTAGATCTATTCCACACAACTATCGATCAAATCTAACACAGTAATGAAATAATAGAATATCAATGACAAAGAACAGAGCATCAATCACACATGACACAAGATATATGTGGTTCACCCTCTCTCTAGGGATATGTCCACATAACTATGCTTTATAATATATTAAGATGAAGCATACAATTCTTGTCTGTGCTCTTAGCTAGCAGATCTTCTTTCTTCTCCTCTCTGTCTCTCCCCTTCCTGCGCACCCAGTTGCAGGACCTAACCTCTGCACCCAGCTGGAGATATTACAATACCATAAGGCTCTCACACTTAACACTTCTCTCTCACTCAACAATGATCACTCATGCCAATAGTAAACTAGAATGGCAGTAACAACAACAATAGCAACAACAACAACAACCTGACCTAGGTCCTCTTGACCTTTATTTATACATTACAAGAGCTCACCAACATCCTTAGGCCTAAACCTAGGTGTCAAAACCCTAGATACCAAAACCCTAGGTGTCTAAAACCCTAGGTCAACTTGATCCACATTCTCAGGGATTCGCCAACCTGTCTTTCCTTCCTTCTCGCATGGTGCTCCAAAGCATCCAACGATGGATTTTTTCACTGACTGAGTTGTCCACTATCCTTCTTCCTTGTTGATCTGTCATCTTAGATCTCCTCGTCCAATGGCTTGCTTTCTCTTACTCCGCTCTATCTTTTCTTTCTCTTTTGCTCACTTCAACCCAGTAACAGTCACTGTGTCTTCTGCACAGTTCTCATTTTGCCTTTTCTTTCTTGATCTTTGTTTGCTTCCATAACCAAGGGCCAACAGGCCCCCAACACTCACCTGTGACTTGTGCCGAGGCACTTTAGATCTGATCCTTCTATTTTACTTCGACTTTAGACTGTGCAGTGTAGCCTTTACTTTCTGTTCCAGGCCTCCTTTCCTTCCTTGTGCAGACTGTCTTTTCTGTGTCTGGTACCCAGTCTCAACTGCACCTGGTACCTAGACCCTTTTTCTCATGCTTTTAATGAGAGTTGCGAGGCAGCTGGTTGTCATAGTACAACTTTAGTCGGCTCCTATTTATCAGACCTTCCTTCCATTCTCCATTTAGAGTCTTCAGCTATGCAACTCCTCCCTATGTAACATAGGCGATCTCGTATGGCCCGAGCCAATGCATTCTAAACTTCTCAGGATGCTTCATGAACTTACTGTCATATACCAATACCAAATCACCTTGCTTAAATGCCTTCTTCTTGATGTGTCTGTCATGATAGTCCTTCTCTCTTTCCTTCTGAACCTGCTGATGGAATCCTACAATAAATCTATCTTCTTCTAGTTCGACCAACGGTGCAAGCCTCTCTCGAACAACGCCAGTGTCATCCATATCTGTAAAGGAAACAATTCTTAAGATTGGTACCAAATATTCCATTGGGACACAGATTCGAGACCATACACCAACTTGAAAGGGGTATGCATTGTTAGTTTTTTGCAAGTGGTTCTATAGGCCCAAAGTACTGCTGGTACTCTTAAATCTTAGTCATCTCTATTGACACTGCAGATCTTCGTTAGCGATGTCTCCAAGATTTTGTTGAATTCTTCAACTATCCCATTTTCTTGTGGATGGCAAGGCGTTCTCTTCAGATGGTGGACTCTAAATTCCTCAGTCAGGGCTTCAACTATTTTATTTATAAAGTGGGTGCCTTGATCACTCATAAGGATCTTTGGGCATCCAAGCCTGGTTATGATGTCATCAAATATGAAGCATGGAACTATAGTTGCACTACAATCCTTAACTTCTCTGGTTTCAGCCCATCTGGTCAAGTATTCTGTTGCAGTGATGATGTGCCTTTCTCCTGTGCGCTTTCCTGGTGGGTTTATAGGGCCCACGAAGTCAATGGCCCATTTCTCAAATGCTTGTAGGGTCAGTTGTGGTGCTAATGTCATTTCATATCGTCTGGACAGTTTCCCAACTCTTTGTCATACATCACAGTCTTTGTGTAAGGTAGGCCGCCAAAGGCCAACTCGAAGAACCTTTTGCACAGTTGCTTTCCCTACATAGTGCCCTCCTATGGCCTTCATGAGCTTCTACGAGGATCAAGGGTCACTTTGCCTCCATAAAACACCTCCTCAATATCTCATCAGGTCCTATCGTGTATAGTTGTCCAACTATGAGTGAAAAATCTACAACACGCACTACTAGTTATTTCTTCTGGGGAATTTTATACTCACTAGGTGTCATTCCTGTTGAAGGAACAAGAGTATCTCTGCGAAGTGATCATCAATATTTCTCCATCCAAAAGTGCATCCTCCAAACTGGTCGGCTCTTCTCCATGTTCCAACCTTGACAAGTGGTTAGGACCTTTGTTCATTCTTCCTGGCTTAACCACAATTTCGAAGTCATATTCCTGAAATAGCAGAAGCCATCTGCATATTCTTCTCCCACAACACTGGCTTGTTGACTAGGTATTTCAGCGTAGAGTGATCAGTAAACATTTTAAAGTGTCTTCCCAACAAGTAGTGGCAAAATTTTTGCAGCGCATACACCATAGCTAATCCTTCTCTCTCAGTAGTGGTGTAGTTAATCTCAGTTGTGGATAGTTTCCTGCTAGCAAAAGATAACGGATGGTCAATATATCCTTCCCTAGGTTGTGCTAACACTTCTCCTAAGGCAATAGAAGATGCATCGAGATGCACATGAAACTACTTGCTCCAATCTGGGAAAACCAGAATAGGCACGATAACCATCTTTTGTTTCAATGTGTCGAAGCTCTGCTAGCATTCTTCTGTCCAACTAAACTGACAGTCTTTCTTTAGAATATTCTCCATGGGTGTTGTAATCTAGGTATATCCTTTAATGAACCTCCTATAATAACCAGTATGTCCCAGCGTAGTGGGCAACTGTTTGACTGAAGTAGGAGGGGGTAGATCAACTATAATGGCAATTTTAGATGAATCTACCAGCAATCCCTGCTTGCATAAAATATGACCTAACAACACTCCAAAGGGTGAGAAGAAGATGCACTTCTTCAAATTCAAAGAAATTTGACACTGACTGCATTTGTCCAACATTAGCCTTTGACATTCAATGTGATTTTCAATAAACTAAAAACAATGCAATCATCAAAGTATGCTTCTAGAAATTTATGCAGAAACTCCTTGAATGCTTCGACCACCACCCTAGAAAAGATGGCTAGGGAATTCTTCAATCCAAATGACATTACTATATATTGGTAGGATCCCCATTCTGTTCCAAACGTGGTCTTATGGCGATCCTCCTTGGAAATCTGGATCTGATGGTATCCTGAAAATCCATTGGTAAAGGAATATACCTCCTGGCTTCCCACGTTATCTAACACTTCGTTAGTGAATGGTGTAGGGAAGAGGTCATGAAAACATGCATTGTTCAGCCTCCTGAGATCTACGTAGATCCTGATCTCTCATGTCTTCTTGTCTTTCACCACCATAGGGCTAATCCACTCCGATTCTTCGACAAGTTCTATAATCTTTGCTTCCAGCATTTTGTCGAGCTCAATCTTCACTTTCTCCTTATATTTAGGGTTCAATCTGTAGGGTCTCTGTTTGATTGGTCTTGCATATGGTTTTAAAGGGATCCTCATCTCTTCCATAGGCCCTTTAATTCCCTTCATATTAGTGAAATTGGTCGGAAACAAGTCCTGATATTCATGCAGTAACTTTGTGATCTTGTCAATGGTAGCAGCATCCCAATAATCTCCGACATTTGCAAGCTTCAACATTTTCTCTATTCCAATATTGACTTTCTTAATCTTGATTGGTTGTCCAATGAATGGTAGCTGAACTCCTGGTCCTTCCACATCTCTCTGACCTTTTGTTTCTGCAATGTTCACCTTCCTAGGATCATCGTCTTCATCAACTCTGATGTTATAACATCCTTGTAGTTTCTGGAGAGGCGCAGTCCATTCGTCTTCTTATTGTTCCAAAGGGAGGTTAGATACCTCCTCAAATACTTTCTGTCTTACAATATGTAGCGCTTGATCTACTGAAGGATATTGGATTTCAAATAATAATGTGGTTACAAAATTCTGAGTCATACCTTCCCAATTTGTAGTGATGAGGCACAACTCCACTTGAAGGTACCAGTTGATAGGGGTAGTGTCCAACATATTGATGAATTTGTGCACCCACTTCTCTTGAGGAATGTTGCTCCAGGATTCCTCGCAACCTCGCACATGGTCCTTCAGACAACTTCGACCTGTGTACCTAACTTCGAAACCTTCTATTTGTGCTGAGAACCGCGCTGTCATCAAAGTATGACATTGTATCCAGTCTATGATATTGCTTTTGTTTGTCCCCCACCATCTTGCTAGTGTTGCTTTCAAGGCCTCATCCATTGCCAACAATCTCTGTTGTGTAGGTACACTTTCTTTGAATTCCAACAAGAAGGTTTCTAAAAGATTCAAACCATCAAAGGTGGGTAAGTTACTTACTGTTGTGTCGATCCAATGAACTTCTCTAGTTAATCTAGTGCATCTTCTTGCATGTACTTCGTCCATTTTGTTCTGCCAATTATCCAGTGCTTCTTCTAAATCTAATGAACACACACTATCACTTCACCAACTTAGGTTTCCATCGATCGTAGGATTAATGTAATCATGTTGTCTAGTTGTTAGTTTGTAGATGTTTTCCAGTTCATATGCGCGATCTTCCTCTCTGATGGGTTATTTCTATCGCTGACCTTCATCTGGATCTAAAGGTGAAAAGACCCTAAGGCCATATCTTTCAAACGTCATACGTATTTTCTTTAAATCAACCACAGTGGAATTAGTAAAAGCCCATTCAATTCCTAACAGTGTAGAGTAAGGGAAGCTGTCATCAACTATCTCAATCACCTCAAAATATGAAAACGTTCTTACTCTTTCGATGTCCATAGGGACGTGTTCCAGTCTTCCAAAGGGGCTTACAGCTTGTTGATTAGCCATCCTAAGCCTGATAGGGGAATAGATCAACTTTATTTTTCCCATCAAGGCCCAGGTTTGCTTCATCATGACATTGACCTCTGACCCTAAGTCGAGGAGCACATAGTCTATATCATACTCTCCTATTTGAGCATTCAAATGTAATTCCTTATTTGTCCTTCTCATTTTAGATACTTGGTGTACTTCCCTATTCAGTAAGGGGTCTATCCTTCCTAGTTCATACTGCCTGATTAAATTCTGTAGCTCTTGTACAACACTTTCATCCTGAATCAACTTAATACAAGTATATAAAAATTTCATGAGCCTACTTACCTCTTTTCCTTCTTTTGGTGAAGTAGACTGATCAAATTACAGAGGAATTCCATATTATCTTACATCTGGTTGTGTTTTTTATGAAGAGCCTTGGTCTGATTTGAACTCTTTTCTTGCCTCCTCAAATATTTGTCTTTCTTTCTTTGCATCAAAGTTTGGGTCTTCTCTGTAGCTTTCTTGACTCCTGAGTCTTCTGCAGTCTTTCCTTGGGTCAGTCAGTATTCTCCTGTAAAAACACCTCCTCGAGTGATAACAACAACTCTAGGGTCTTCTCCGCGAGGTGCAACATATATCAATTGCACTTGCAGGTTCTGCTGCGGTTCTCGTCTTTCCTGAATCTTATCTAGCAACACAGGACATTCTTCTATAACATGTTCGAAGGAACTACAGTAGATGCAAGTAGTGTAAGGGTTCTGAAAGTCCCTTGCCAAGTGTCTTGGTTGCGCACAGTTGTAACAGATGATCTGTCCTCTTCCTTGACCCATTCCTCCTCTTCCTCCTCACCCTCTGAATCCATCGTGAGGGTTGAAGTTCCCTCTTCCCGGGGAGTTATACTGCGTAGTGTTTCCTTCTTGTTGTACTTCGCCTTGAATCTTTTATATATCTCTTGACCTTTCATGCATGAGGTCATAAGCCCTACAATCCATATCATCATGCCCTACTGACTTACATAACGTGCAATACAAATTTGTGGGTGTCTAAACGTATTTTTGCATGTAATAGCATTCACCAGGTCAATGTTTATTTCTGCATACTTTACACCATGGTAGTGTGACTTGCTTCAAAGGGATCAGGGCTCTAGAGGCCAAGTATTCATGAAATAAGGGACAATTCTCCTTGTCGTGGCCTTCTGACTTGCATATGAAACACCAGATGTCTTCTCTTTTATCTTTTCCCTTGTCTTTCTTCATATCTTTGACCTGTAGAGACAAACTAGTTAGCTAACTCAAGATTTGATTCATACCTGAACTAGATTCTCCCATAGGGGTTGATTCGATCTTCATGGAGATCTCCATTGCCTCATCCTATGAAGTAATCTTCTATTGCATAAAAGGAACTCTGATGTGTGGTAAGAGAGCAATGATGAACCGTTCCTTGTTCTTCTCATCTGGTATCTGGAAAGTCAATCGACCTGTTAAGGTCTTGAATCTCTGATCGAACTCCCAAACGGGTTCGGCTACCTTTTTCTTGATCTCTTTCAGCTCCATAATACATTGTGACTCTAATTTTGGTTTCTTGAACTTTGCAATCAACACATTCTTGATCTCATTTAGTGGCTTAGGCTGTGCAAGTCTTTGGACAAGCTTCATGTACCAGCTCAGTGCATGATCCCTTAGGGTGGTACTAAACTGATTTCTTTTAACAGCTTCATCGGTGACATTCTTAATATTCCATATGGCTTCACATAGGAACCAGTGTTGATCAGGGTCTTTAGATCCATCTCCCCTAAAGACAGGGAGACTCATCTCATCTTCCATAGATCTTCCTAGGTTTCCTAACTGAGTATGTGGTGGAATACTAGTGATAGTTCTCTGGATGCTCTGGTGACTCTGATTACTCTGATTGTTGTTGTTGAATGAATAGGGGGAATAATAGTACTTACTTCCACAATCTGCATATTTCCTGAAGTTTCTGGCTCATCCCGACGAAGTTCTTCAGCTTTCCCTTCCTCTGCCCTATCGGGTTCTGAATGCTCTTCGTCTGTCAGATTTTCCTCTTCTCCACTGTAGAAACCCTCGTCCCTACAACTATTCTTGAACAGGTTCGCTATATGAACTTCTCCAAACACTTTCCCACTGCGCGTATGTCCAGCTTCTGTGTCACTGTCACTGTCCAAATTCTTGAACATTAGCCTCTTCAAATCCGACCAATCTACTGTATCTTTAGGATGTTATTCTCATGCAATAGCATCTTGATTCTCAACTTTAGAAAGTGTAAAAATTTTCTTCTGGGTCCTTTGAAGAAGTATCTCTCGGCTTGGCTATATGACTCTACTCTGTCAACAACAAAATTAGTGATGTACCCTCCAATGGTGCTATCAAACTAGTGATATACTGCTTGTGACATGACATTATCGATTCTCTTGACCTTCTTGATCAATGTCAACGTCCAAACCACATGAGGTCTATATCTGATCTCAAACTAGGTATCTGCTAACCTAGTTAACCACTCATATAGCTCCTGATGGATCCCTCCAAAGAAAATCTCGTGTATATTGGTAAAGATATGTCTTCCTAACCAATCCTCTGTACTCAGATTAGGGTTCTTATTCTGGGCTTCAACGAGGTCCTTTTCTTGATCCTCTATCCACTTTTGAATCTATGTCTTTTATGGGAACCACCTTAACATTCCTTCAATAAGATTCCTATCCTAAAAATGGAACCATTTGTTGGCACAGGGGCAGACCCAGGGTTCAGATCCAAGAGCACACCAACAAACCCTAACTACTGGCCCTTTCGGCAACACCTGCGAAGCATATGCAGTCTCACCCAAAGTAGCTATGGGGGGGTTGCGAGAAAGAGATGTCTACAACCAAAGTGAATATCAAGTGGATCTAATACAGAAAAATACAACATGCATATATCACTTATCAACCTAGATCTATTCCACACAACTATCGATCATATCTAACATAGTAATGCAATAATAGAATATCAATGACAAAGAACAGAGCATCAATCACACATGACACAAGATATACGTGGTTCACCCTTTCTCTAGGGCTACATCCACAGAATTGTGCTTTATAATATATTAAGATGAATCATATAGTTCTTGTCTGCACTCTTAGCTATCAGATATTCTTTCTTCTCCTCTCTGTCTCTCTTGTTCCTGTGCACCCAGCTGTAGGACCTGACCTCTACACCTAGCTGGAGATCTTACAATACTAGAAGGCTCTCACACTTATCACCTCTCTCTCACTCAACCATGATCACTCATGTCAATAGTAAACTAGAATGGCAGTAACAACAACAAGAACCCGACCCAGGTCCTCTTGACCATTATTTATACATTACAAGAGCTCATCGACATCCTTAGGCCGAAACCTAGGTTTAAAAACCCTATATGCCAAAACCCTAGGTCAACTTGACCCACGTTCTCAGGGCTTCGCTAGCCTTTATTTCCTTCCTTCTCACGCGATGCTCCAAAGCATCCAACGGTGGATTTTTCCGCTCGCTGAGTTGTCCACTATCCTTCTTCCTTGCTGATCTGTCATCCTAGATCTCCTCGTCCAACAACTTGCTTTATTTTACTCTGCTCCGTATTTTCTTGCTTTTTTGCTCACTTCAACCTAGTAACAGTCACTATGTCTTCCGCACAGTTCACATTTTTCCTTTTCTTTCTTGATATTTGCTTGCTTCCATAACCAAGGGCCAACACGTGGACATTCGAAGAGAATATAGATCCAGAGAAGAGTCGAGTAAGTTACTGAAAGATCCGAGTTACAAAAATTCATGGTGCCACCAAAGGCATGAGCATCCACATCGCAGAGCAAGAAACTGCGCACTAAGAAAGCATCGGTACTGGTTCAGGAAGAAACCTCAAGAGTAGAGACATCAGATTCAATCAACTTTCCCAGGGCTTATGTGCCACCTAGGAAGCCAACAACAAAGCAAGTTAGACTACCTAAGGAGTCAAAGTATGACCTTGTTACATCGATGATTCCATCTGGGGTCACTGTTGAGGGAGATATGTTGGGTGCAGTAGGAAACCTGAGATTTTTAGACCACAATCTTGTAGATATAAAAACAAATCCAGAGTTAGCACCACACAATTACCTATGCACATCATTCAACCTGAACTCACTCGTATTCACAGTTGAGCCATGAGAATGGGCAATATGACTACAACGAACATGCATATTGAACCTGTTGGAGATCCCACATTTTGGCAGAAGTGCCATCTGCATCAAATTATTGCTAAGTTGTTTCAATGGAGGGTTCATGTGATTGGATAGGCCAATGTCTATTGACACCCAACTTATTCTGCAGATTACATGATTATCATCAGTAGGGGAAGACCCACTACCTATGTTCACAGATAAGACTCACGAGAAAGAATTATAAGAAAGGATGAAGCAAAAATATGGCACGCATAGAGGAGAATGCAGATTGGACGTAGTGAGAATCAATGATGATTATGTAAGATTTGTGATGCAAGTGTTGTCTTGCAAGTTACTTAGGAAGTGTCATAGAGATCAGGTGACAATAGGAGTAATATCAGTAATAGAGAAGTGTGTAGCATGAGTACAAATGAACTGGGTGACATTTTTGGTGAACCAGTTCTTAATCGACTGTAAAGAAGCATATGAGAAAGGAACAGAGTTCCATTATTCTTGGTTATTGATTTTAATTGCATTAATTGCTTGGAGGGAGCTGGAAGAAACCCAGTTCCTAGAAGGAGACAATCTGACAATGCATCGAGGACACACCATGAATTCTACCTCTAATAGTTGAAGAATACAAAGAAATCACGTGATTCAAGGAAAGGTTTCACCACATGTACATTCAAGCAAAGAGGGATCTAGATCAACAATGGTTGTCGACTAGCTACAGAATGAAAAAACAGGATGTCAACTAGATTGTCAATGACTGGGAAACATAGTGGAAAAACCTAGTGACAGAAACAACACAGAAGGAGACACAACAACCATGGAAGAATCAAGAAGAATAACAGGAACATGAAGAACAAGGGAATGGTGAAGGCGATACTCAGGAAATAGCACTGCACATTGGAGAGAAGAGAAAATAGAACCCTAAGGAGTGATCAACGTATAAACATAAGAAGAGGAAAGCCTAAAAGGAAGTAGCGATCCAATATTTGATTGAGGATTACTTGGATAATATTAGGGATCAGGTCAAAGAAGTAACTGAAGAATAATTTCTGTGAGTTGTGCAAAAATAGGAAGAAATGCACACAAATGTGCAGGTGAAAATAACTACACTGCGCCATATTTTGGAATCAACCAGGATAGTGCCAGCCCAAACAATAGAATAATAAAAGGAATAGAGAACATCAAATACAACCGAGTCATGACCGACAACATCTCATCCACCATCCACATCAGTAGAGCATCAGATCATGAAGATAACGGTAGGGGACATAGAGTTCCCCATGCCATAAAAGCAAGAGCACGCGCAAGCATTAAGCCATGTTGACTTAGTGTTGTCACAGTTACCCGTGAATGTGCTACATAACTTGAAGAAAAGTGTTACATAAGAGATCCAGTTGCATGTAGAGTCGACTTCTATGGATTTGGCCAAAGTAAATGTAGACAATGATGCACTACATGTAGAGTACAGTAAACTCATGTTGGAATGGGACAAGGTTGCACATAAGACATCAAGGTTGCAACATGCAATGAAGGAGGTATACATCAACTTCCCAGAGGTACCAATGGAAGTAGATACCCCCTTGGAAGAGAAAGTGACAAAGATAAGTGAATCCATTAGGGGATTTCATGCAAATATAGTAGATTTTGAAGCTCACACAACGCCAAGTACCCCACCAGAGGAAAGGGAGCAGTAGGAGAAGACAACCATGATGACTATGGAAAACATTAGGAGCTTGGATGAGGAATGTGCAAAGTTGTATGAAGAGATTACAAAAGTATGGACTCAATTGTTGGATAATGTAGAGATAAAATCATTAGAATAGAGGTTATATACTACACAAGAGAATGCACAAAAGATAAAATATTCAATGAGCCCTCTACCACCAACAAATCGAATGGTTGCAATAGTTGAGAATAGGAAGTTGCACCAAGAGATAAACCAAATAAGAGATAAACAATAGGCTCTCGCGTAGAATATTGAGCCACTACAGGATGAGGAATTTTGGGTGACATAAGAACTTGTAGCTACATAAGGCATAGTGAAGCAAGGAGTGCAAGAGTGTGTAGAGAAACTGAAGACCCCCATTACCACACAGACAATAGAGGGGATTTTGTTGCAAGAAGCACAAGCAAAGGAGAAGGTCACAACTACAAAGGAAACTTTTGAGAAGTTTTTTGCGATGTGGAAGGGAGTGAAACAAAAGGCTTGAGTGGCTCAGGACGAGCCATAGGTGATTTTTGAGGGCTTGTTGAGACAAGATTTTGGGACCAGTTTTGGGAACTGCGCAGTGTGCACAAAAGAAATAAAGACAGTTGGCACACTTTTGGGACCAACGAGCACAAAAGGATGAAGACCATTGGAAGTCATTAGGAATTTTGGGTCTATTGACAAGGGATAATCCCTATTGTAATCGTATAAATATGTAACGTTTTTGGGATAGAGTAGAGAGTGAGAGAGTCAAAAATTAAGAAGTAGTGAATGTATGCGAGTATGCAAGAGTGAGAGCAACAAAGAGATAGAGGGATAAGAGAAGAACAAGGGAATAATGTATAAGCACAGTGTGCATATTTTGTAATGGATGATTCTGAATAATATAATAAGATGTCGGTCGTTGTGGGCATAGCCCATCTTGGGTGAACCATGGTAAATATGGTGTTTATGTGTCTTGATGTTTTTTTTGGTTTGTTTATTGCATGCATATGATATATGTCTATTATTTTGAATATGTTACATGTTATTATGGTTATGCACACATGATATAAGGCATAATGAACTAATGCTAAGTATAATGGTTATGAGGACTGCCTCCCATCCCTTCATCACTATAGAAACCCGGTTCCTACAGTTCCCATAGATACCTCAGGTGAGACTTCACCTACTTGTGGGTGATACCAAAAGGGCTGGTATTTGAGTGTTTTGTTGGTGAATTCATGTTGAAACCTAGTTATTCCCATTGTTGGCCCTGACCAAGTTTTGAGGAACACTTGGTCATATTTGACCGTTTTTGGGACTTCGACAGCTTGTTAAAAATGGAGCACGATACGAAGTGGAAATCATGGAAGCTAGAACCCTTTTTGGATTTTTGGGGATAATGTAATGGGAAAGGGATGTCGGCCCGTGGGTTTACCCATGTTTAGGTCTATTTTGTAATATATAAATAGATGCCTAGGCTAGATAGAGGTAAACTGGTTATGGGTCAACGAGGTAAACAGATTCTCGGTCAACCGGTTCTGGGTCACCTAGATAAGCAATTGGATTTGGAACCGAGCGAAGAAGGTGTTGGACGAGGTAGTGCTGGTATCTTCCCTATCTCTCCAATAGGATATGCCCTTGTTGCTGTCTATACTTCTGTGAAATAAAGAGGAAACTTAATTAGACTTAGCACTGCAATTTCATGTCAAACACTTTTGTAGAATTTGAACGGATCGATGAAGTGCATCTATGTGATGTGAGATCGGTTGTGCTAATTGCTAGAGGCTAAGTGCTAGTGTGGATTGTAAGGGCTAAGTGCAAGTGGTTGTCACAGACCGTGGAAGGATTGGTGTTGTAACACAAGGAAGAAGGATCTAGCGAGCTGCGTAGATCTTCTGTCCTATGCGAAGAAGGGTTTTGAGGCTCTGTGCTATAATCGATTAACTGAAGCTAATAAAGAAGAAAACTTTGTGGGCGTAGCCCTAGGGTGGGGGTGAACCATGGTAAATTTGGGTGTTGTGCTTTGTGCCTCGACCTGATGTGTTTGTCTCTTCCTTTGATAAGTGCTTTGATGTGTTTAGATAGATATATTTATGCTTTGTTCTTCTGAGATATGAATGAATGTTAGATCTGGTATGTAAGATGCTTAGTGCTTGATCTGCTGAACCTAATCTATCTTATTGTGGCTAAGTGATGAATTATCTTAGATCTAAGTACATACTGCGATGCTCTGTGCTATTTGCAAAGTATCATAAGGGTTGAATATTGATGAATAATCTATGCTAGGTGATTGCTAAGTGTTATAATCACAGATCTATGTCCCAGCTAAGGTTGCAGACACCTGAGTCTTGCAACCACCCCTGCATCTACCTCAAGTGAGACTTCATCTACTTTGCAAGTGTTGCCGAAAGGGCTGGTAGTTAGGGTTTTGTTGGTGTGTTGTTGTAGTATTGAACCCTGGGTATGCCCCTGTGCCAACAAATGGTTCTGTTGTTGGGACCTGAAACTGTGATTGTTGGGAACTGAGGAAGAAGAAACTTTGTGCAAAAGAAAGCTCTGTGCGTAGATCTGTTTCCCTAGTGCACAGATGTTTACTCGACCTGTGAATCTTTTTGCCAGTAATAAGGTCAGATCTGGAGAAAAGAAGCAAGATCTGAACACTCTATGCTCTGAGAAAAGTAAAAAGGGGAAATTTTTGAAAGAAAGAGGTCAGATCTACAGAAAATAGGTAAGATTTGTAAGCTCTATGCTCTGATAAAGGTAAGAATAGTTAAAAGTTCTTAGATATGGAAGCTTTGTGCTCTGTAGAAGTAAAAGAAGTGAAAAATTTTGTTTCTAAAGTATGGATTTAGGTATGATTGATAGATTTTTTCCTAGCTTGAAAACTAGGGCATTGTTACATGAAAGAACGTTTGATATGAATAGATCTGATAAGAATAATTAAAGATATGTTATACCTATGCATAGAAAGAATTTTTGGACTAACCAATGGATACAGGATCCTAGAAAGAAACTTTTGCAGGCTAGCCATTATGACCCTAGCAAGTAGTACAAGAAAAGTTGGGGATCATTGAAGAGAACGAGAGGATTAAATCTTTGTTACAGTTGCAGAAGACAAGGACATATTACTAAGGAATTCCCTGGCAGAAACCCTAGTTGTCTATGTTATAAGGCTATGGACCATGAAGTGTTAGATTGCCCTATAATGATTGCTAGACTTGAAAAGCTGAATATGGAGCAAGCAAACTCTGAAGGAGATCAAGAGACTAATATTATAGAATAACCCTAGAAAGAATAAGAGATTATGTTACTAAAAATGAAAGAAACCCTGAATGAACATAAAGAAACAGGAATTGAGCTTCGCCGGGATATCAGAACAACGACATATGGCACTTCGTCGTGGCAAAGCAATATAACCATTGGACCGATATACCCGTTCGAATTCCGCTCCAAATGAACATAAACACATTAAAGGATCACCAACAAACCATTGGACCATGCCATAATGGATGGATCAACGTTCATGGAAGCTTCATACCCGTTGCAAGTAGACTGTTGATGAATTTCCTATTTATCTTGTTGCGCCATTCCCAAAGAACACTTTTTCCAACTGAAGAATCGAAGCCCGCAGAACTAGTGATTGTCTACAGTGATCATTGCAAGCAGATTATTCATCCTAGTACAATATTTTGAGATCATCGTGACCCCGATTATCTTTCCCGAGTGCGTATGTCCGATAATCTCACTGCACTTGAGGAATCCATCACAGAGGTCCTTCTCTATTTAATGACCGAGAGAGTCATGTCGAAAAGAGGAATATCCACTAGAGTCCAAGCATCATCGACGAGAGGAGTGCAAGCCTCCCCGTCCACTGCTCGAGCATGAATATCTCGAGCTAGAAAAGAGAGAAGAACTAAGCATAAGGAAGAAATAGCCAATGTGAATTTAGTGCCATCCATCCTACCATCTTACATACCTCCTCTGAGTGATGAAATTAATAGGGACAGTGTCCTAGAGACTTTGAATACACCCTAGTCACTGCATATCTACCGAAAGGAGTATGCACCTACCGCGCAGATCAAGACAAGGTTACAACATTGAAGTTTTGCGAATTTTACCTGGGGGACCGTAACGTTTACATGATGCTTGCACCATATAAGTAATTGACAAGAACTAAGGGAAAGAATGAGAAGCTCATCCCTCAGTAATGGACGATGAACCTCGCATAGTCTACTTTGCTCACCGTTATGAAAATACCGCACTTCGACAGACACCAAGAGGTGAATGCCTGTGTAAAATTGTTGCTAGCAAGTTACCACGGAGGATACCTATGTTTAGATCATTGCATAACTGTTGATCTGATGCTAATCAATAGGATCACTGGGCTTAGCATGCAGGGCCCTGATTCCCATGAGTATTATCCTGGAAAGACCACACTCTTGCGCAGAAGATCAAAGAAGCTTATAATGATGTTGAGAAAGGCACGAGAGGCTACATGGTAGCTTCTATTGAAAGTGGCGCAGTGCACCTCGCATGCCAACTGATCGCAAGGAAGTTGGTACGCAAGAATCGACCAAAACAAGTATCTAGCTTTGTAGTTGACCTCGCAGGAAAGTGCGCAAAGGGACTACAGATGAACTGGGCAAAGTACCTGGTGAATCAAATGGAGAATGACTGCAGAGAAGCCCAAGATCAGGGGCATGAATTCCATTTTAGTTGGCTCCTGATATTGATCACTTTTGTTGCATGGGAGATACCGGAAGGTACAACCTTCCCATATCTTGACCCATTTGAGCCACTTGTCATGAAGTTCAGTACATTATGGTACTCGAATGACATGAGAAAGCAACGATAATCGAATGTCATTTTCCACACGTACTATAACCAATTGAAAGAAGCCATCAGGAGTGAACCTCGCATAACCCCAGACACTTTACAGAGATTTCGACTTCTGATAAAGTTCAGCATGGACCGCCACTTTATATACCTAACCCCACACACTGATGAGCACCAGGAACAACTTCAGTCCTATTATAAGCTAATAGAAGAAGACCTGGAAGAGATTACCAAGGAATGGTCGAAAGACCTCCTTGTTTTAGCAGACCCCACATAAATGTCCGACATCAATAGCCCTGGAACTGCGCAGGATACACCTGGGCCCAGTAAGACAAAGAAAGAAAAGACGAAGAAGAAGACTAAAGAAGTATAGAATGTTGGCAGCCTATTTGTAAAGATGACTTCCATTACACTAGATGAAGAAGGTGATGATGAATAAGGTACAGAAACTGAACAACAGAAAGTCAAAGTACCACCACTTAGGGACGAAGAAGACTCATCGAATAAAATGAAGGTCTCACCTCTGAAGTCTTCCTCCAGAAAGAAACCAAGAACCCCTGTAACCAAGATGTGAACTGCCCTCACATTGGATTACTTTGATTTCATTGTTGCAGCGATCAATGATGCTTCAAAGGAAATCATAGAGAAGCAGGAGGCGAAGCAAGAACAAATGTATATCCAAATTGAGATCGTGCTCCAAGGAGTACAACAAGCACTCAAGTCTAGTCGAGCAATATCTACTGCACCTCTGCCAGAAACAACAACAGAAGTAGGAGATGAATCAATTTAGCTCTGCAAGATTGTTGATATAGTCGAAGTACACCTTCGACATGCTCAGGAATAAAAAGCATAGGCGACCCAGGCCCTAAAGAAAGGATAGGAGGAAATTATTGAACAATGCCAAGCCGCACAACAAGAGAAGAATTCTCTCCAAGCAAAATTTGAAGAAGACAGAGTGACGATCCAAAAAGATAAAGAGAAACTGCTCACAAAGCAGATAGTAATTGAAGAAGTAGTCAACAGAGTATTTCACTCTGTAACTGGCTTAGAGAAGAAGGCCAAAGATCCCATAGAGTGCCAAGTGACGAAGTTGGATGAAGTTATTGAACAACTTCAACAAAGGGCCGTGGAATTAGAGCTTCGGACCATATCACAGACTCCACAAGAAGTGCGCGACCAATGAGAATTGACTACTTAGAGTGCAATCAAGAGGATTAAAACACTTGTTGCAGAATGTAAAAATCTAAGTAGTAGAAGCTCGCAGATATATAAACTATCTGAAGACCCAGAGTTGAAGAAATTGGAGTCCCAACTCCAGGAAGCAAAGAAACATGCATATACAGTACAGGCGCATCTCAAGCTCTTGTCACCCATCAAGAGGATGAAGAGATCCCAGGAACAACGCACTGCCCAACAAATCATTCTTACCACGCAGAACAGAGTGATGGAAGTCACCCAAAAACTCTAGCCGATCCAGGAGGTGGCCTACCTACTGTTTGAAGAAATTGAAGGCCAAGGAACACTACTAGAACAAGTAGTTGTCATAGTCGAGCAACAACTGGAAGGACATATTAGCGAAGTGGTTTTTCAGGAATTCATTGAGTAAGAAGTAGTAGCACAGAGACAAGTCGAAGTAGCTCGAGCCAAGCTTGAGACCTTTGAGGAAAAGTTACCCAAACCTAAGTGACTCGGGATGAGTCACATGTGAGTGTTGGGGGCCTGTTGGCCCTGACCAAGTTTTGAGGAACACTTGGTCATATTTGACCATTTTTGGGACTTCGACAGCTTGTCAAAGATGGAGCGCAACACAAAGTGGAAATCATGGAAGCTAGACCCCTTTTTGGTCCTTTTTGGGTTTTTGGGGATAATGTAATGGGAAAGGGATGTTGGCCCATGGGTTTACCCATGTTTAGGCCTATTTTGTAATATATAAATAGATGCCTAGGCTAGATAGAAGTAAGAAGTGCATCTATGTGATGTGAGATCGGTTGTGCTAAGTGCTAGAGGCTAAGTGCTAGTGCGGATTGTAAGGGCTAAGTGCAAGTGGTTGTCATAGACCATGGAAGGCTTGGTGATGTAATGCAAGGAAGAAGGATCTAACAAGCTACACAAATATTCTGTCCTATGCGAAGAAGGGTTTTGAGGCTTTGTGCTGTAACCGATTAATTGAAGCTAATAAAGAAGAAGACTTTGTGGACGTAGCCCCAGGGTGGGATTGAACCACGGTAAATCTAGTTGTTGTTCTCTGTGCCTCGACCTGATGTGTTTGTCTCTTCCTTTGCTAAGTGATTTGATGTGTTTAGATAGATATATTTATGCTTTGTTCTTCTGAGGTATGAATGAATGTTAGATCTGGTATGTAATATGCTTAGTGCTTGATCTGCTGAACCTAATTGATCTTATTGTGGCTGAGTGTTGAATTATCTTAGATATAAGTGTTGAAATAATGTAACTGCGAAGAGAATTCTTATTATTATTTTATTATTGGATTAAATCCCCATTGCGGATTAATCATGTCATTATTATTATATTGTTATTGGATTAATCCCCATTGAGGATTAATCATGTTGGTAATTGTATAAGGACCAAATCCCCTTTTGCAGATTGGTCATCGGACAATTACAAAGGACAAAATAAGAAGTCAGCCCCAACAATTATTATGGAAGACCCAGAATTAATTAAAGGTGGGTTTACCCACCCAGAGTGAGAGGCCGTCCCTGCCAGTTGTGACCTTTCACATGTGCCAGTCTGATATAAATAAGAGGCTAGCGCCTCACTTCAAACACACAACTCACTTGCTCATTTCTCTTATGAGGCAAGCTGCAATTAGCAGAGAGAGGAGAAGAAGAGTGGCACATCTCTTGGGGAGGACTTTCTGTATTGGTTTGAGTTATCTCTTGAACATTGTATAAGCTATTTATGATAAGGAAGTTTTTGTTGGGTTTTCTTCCCCTAAAGGGTTTCCCAGGATAAATGATGTGTCTCTTGTGAATGTGTATTTCTCAGTGATCTTGTTCTTATTATGCTCTTATCTATTGAAATGCAATGAACTATAATAATGGCATAAACATTAACATGGTTTCAGAGCCAACTTGAAGGAAACACTATTGGCAAGAGAAAAACATCATTGCTGCAGCACCTATAAATTAGGGTTTTGAAAAAGTTATCTCTTTTCAACCCCCTAACCTCCTAGAAAGCTACGCCCTCCCCCCAGGATCAATTTGGCACATAGAGTGCACCTTTTCAGTGGTTGGATCTCCTGGAAAGTGAAACCCTAGTTTCACCAGAGTACCAGAAGTACCAGAAAACCAGTACCAGAAGTACCAGAAGTACCAGAAGCACTAGTCCATAAATCCGCAGATCAGATTTGACGGGGTAAAATTTGGATTTTCTCAAATCTGGTGACACCAAGCTACTCGCCTCAGCCAAGCGCACCTCCTGGTAAGGTCAAAATTTGATTTCGAGCACTTTCAATTTTTGGTTATTTTTGTTGCCGAAAGTACAATATGTCTGCAATCACAAAGCTTGTTGAGAAATTAGAAGGCATAGACAACATCCATGCTTGGAAGTATAGGATCGGTCTGATCCTTGCAGAGAATGACCTATCAAGATTTATCAAAGAAGAAGTGGAGGAACCTGAAGATGTCGTAGAGAAAGCGAAGCATCAGAAGGACTCAATCATGGCTCAAAGAATCATTGCAGATTCAATCAAAGACCACCTGATCCTGTATGTATCATCAAAGAAAACCCCGAAGGATATGTTTGATTCTCTAAGCAAACTATATGAAGGAAAGAACATCAATCGAAAAATGAATCTCAGAACTCAGTTGAAGAATACCAAGATGCAGAAAAGAGAAATGATTCAAGAATATTTCTCCCGAATCTCCAAAATAAAAGAACAGTTGAAAGAGATTGGAGACACCATCGACGAAGATGAATTTGTAATAACCGCCCTAAATGGTCTCACAAGACCTTGGGATTCCTTCATCCAGTCAGTATGCGACAGAAAGGAAAAACTACAGTTTGAAAGTCTATGGGAAGAATGCACCCAAGAAGAGACAAGGGTAGCCAACCGTGAAGCACTACTAGCAAGGGATGATGATCAAGCCCTAGCTACTCATACAAAAGGAGGAAGGAATAAACCCTACTTCAAAATGGAATCTCATAGAGAACCGCAACCATCAAACAAGTTCAACAACCAAGAATCTCATTCAAGAAATTTTCAGAAGAAAGGACAATGCAAGGGATGAGATCTCTCATCTATACAATTTTATCATTGTGATAAGATGGGACAAAAGGTGAACAATTGTCTAGTCAGAAGAGAAGAGTACAAGAGGAAGCACAAAAGGCAACATGCTCACATTGCCGAAGATGAAGAACCACCTATGAAGATGATTAAGGACCATGTCTTGATCTCATCTCTCTCAGGAGCTGTATCACCTGGAGAGGACACATGGCTCATTGATAGCGGTGCATCAAAGAATATGAAGGGTAAGAAAAATACTCTCTCTTTTATTTTAGAAAATAAGTTTTCTCAAAAAGTAACTCTTGGAGATGACTATCAATATCCCATCAAGGGAATAGGAGAATCAAACTACAAGCTAGATTCAAAAAACTCAATAACAATGAAGGACGTACTCTATG
>ML788070.1:9126-25085 GCA_009831015.1 Picea engelmannii
GGTTACGGGAAGGGGATTATGGGGGTAGGTTACGGGAAGGAAGGGGGGGTAGGGAAAAGGGAAGGGGACGAGAGGGGGACAGGAAGTGGGTTACGTGAAAAGGGAATAGGGGAAGGGAAGGGGATGGGAGGGAACATGAACAGGTTATGGTTACGAGAGGGGACATGAGGGTTTACGGGAGTTGAGGGGGGGACGGGAAGGGGGGAAAGTGGGGATACAAGAAGGGAAAGATACGGGAGTAGGATGGGTTACGGGAATGAATAGGAGAAGGGATGGGGGATAAGGGAAGGGACGGGGATAGGAGGAGGGTAAGTTACGGGGGTTGAAAAAAAGGGTTACGGGATTTTTTTTTGTTTAATTTACGGGACGAAAATTTGGTTGGGAAGAAGTTACAGGAGATGGGAAAGGAAACGTGGTGCGAGGGATATGGCGGAAGGCTGGGTGTGCTTTTATGATATGGGTTGTGGGGTTTTTGGGGAGGACCGATATGCTCTGATACCAATGTAATAGATAACCAGGTATGCAATTGTATAGTAATATATAAAATATAAATAATTGATAAAAATATGATGATTACAACTGAGAATGAGGGCTTGTTTATATACCCACACAGGGGTGACCTTTCACCACTAGACATGTCTTTTTGAGAACATGTCTTTTCATTATTAATAATTACTATTTACTAATTAATTATTATGTTATGAACATCTATTTATATGTATTTATGTTCATAACACCAGAGCTTTCTAGCTACTCGATCTCTCTTAATCTCCATCTCCAGAATGAAGTTTGCTGCACCGAGATCCTTCATGTCGAACTTGGAGGATAACTGCTTCTTCACCTCCTTTATTGCGTTCATGCTGTTTTCAATCAACAACATGTCATCGACATACAATGCTGCATATATGAAATTCCCACCTTCTTTGGAATATATGTAGTGATCAACTTTGCTTCTCACAAATCCCAAACTAAAGATGTATGTGTCGAACTTTTGGTATCACATCCTTGGTGATTGCTTTAGACCATAAAGGGATATTTTCAGTTTGCACACCAAATATTTATTTTCCTTTACTACAAATCCTTCAGGCTGTTTCATGTAGATTTTCTCTTCCAGGTCCCCGTGTAGGAACGTTGTCTTCACATCCATCTGTTCTATTTCTAGATAAAATGTTGCAACTAGAGACATTAGTACTCTAATGGAAGCTTATTTTACAACAGGGAAAAAATATCGTTGAAGTCGATTCCTTCGACTTGGAAATATCCTTTCGCTACAAGTTGAGCTTTGAATTTCTCAATTTGACCCGCTGCATTCATCTTCTTCTTGAATACCCATTTTCTACCGACATACTTTCTTCCACTAGGTAATTTGACTAAGTCCCATGTCTCATTGTTGCGCAAGGATTCCATCTCTTCGACCATGGCATCCTTCTAGAGTTTTCCCTCTGCTGAGTCGACTGCCTCCCTGACCGACTTAGGCTCATCGTCGGTGGCAGTTAACACAAATGCGGAATGAAAGTCGGGTGGACTATACCTTTCGACTGGTTTTCTTACTCTTTATGACCTCCTTACAACCGGGGTCAGTTGTTCCACCTCTCCTTTTGATTCAATCGACTCATCTGAATCATCTTCTTCGTCCCTAAGTTTAAACCACACCTTCTCTGGATTATTCTTGGTCTAAACAATTTCTTTAGGCTCGAACTTACTTCTGACTTATTTGAAGACCACATCTTGACTGTACACTGTTTTATTTGATGCAGGACCCCATATATGATATCCTTTCATTCCTTCTTTGTATCCAATGAAAATACACTTGATTTACTTCTTGTCCAGCTTGCTCCTCTTTTCCTTGGGAACATGCACAAATGCATCAAAACCAAATACTTTGAGATGTGAAATCGATGACTTCTTATCCGACCATACCTCATGTGGAGTCATGTTGACTAGCGCTGACGAAGGAGACATATTCAATAGGTATTTTGCAGTGCCGATTGCCTGCACCCATAATTCTTGTGCGAGCCCAACATCACTGAGCATGCTCCTTGCCTTGTCCATCAATATTTTGTTCATTCTCTTAGTAACTCCATTTTGTTGTGGGGTATACAATGTGGTATTTTGGTGTGCTATGACACTCTACTTGCAGAACTGATCAAAATATTTTCCACAGAATTCACCACCATTGTCAATTCTCAACACCGTACTCTTCTTATCTTTCTGGTTTTCTACAAGAAATTTAAACTCTTTGATTTTTTTGAAAACCTCTGATTTCTTCCTAGAAAAATCGTCTATGAAGGAGACATAATACATGGATCCACCAAGTGAAGGTACTAAAAGAGGGCCAAACGCATCACTATGAACCAATTCTAGAATTCCATTTTTCCTTGTCGCTCTAGATGGGAACCTCACCTGACTTTGTTTTCCATATATACAATGTTCAAAAAAGTCAACTTCTAAATTACATGAAGGAAAGTCTTTGACCATACCTTTGGTATGCATAGCTCGAAGTCCTTTCTCTCCAATGTGTCCCATCCTCTCGTGCCATAGAAAGGTTGGGTTGACTTTATGATGACTTGTTGAGTCAGTTTGAATCAAATCAACCCGAGTCGAGTCGAGTCGACTTCAGGAACAACAATGTTGTTGCATCCAGTCGAGTCAACACTCCCTAGTAACTTGTATATGGTTCCAATCTGAACTCCTTTCATTAAGACCATCACACCTCTGAGCATCTTGCTCGAATCCTTCTGAAATAGAGTGTGCACCCCTGCATCACTCATTTTGTTGACAAATATCTGGTTTCTTTCCAAATCCGAAATGTGTAACACACCTGGAAGGGTTCTACTCTTCCCATCCTGCAGTATCAGTCGAACTCTTCCTCGCCCGACAATTTTGGTTGTCGAGTTGTCCCCCGAGAACACTTCTCCTAATTTATATTGTTCATATTCACAGAACCGTTCTCTATGTGGTGTCATATGATAGGATGATCATGAGTCAATCAACCAAACATATCAATCCGACTATGTACTAGTCGACGCCAGGTACACATCGTCTCCCTTATCTGGAGTCATTTTATCTTAGTTGACTGCTTCTCGTCGGATCTTGTATTGAATTCCATTGCCTTCGACTTGCAGTCCCTTTTGTAATGCCCAACTTTACTGCATGTCCAACATCTTCTCTTCGACTGAACAAGGGATTTAGATATACCCTTCGACTTAGACTTTCTACCGAAGAATTTTCCTTTATGTCTGTCAACCGATCGACCTCTCACCACTAAAACATCTTTGGTTGATCTTTCCATGTTCTTCTTTATCATTTCTTTTGATAGTAGAGACACAACCACGTATTCTAGCACTAATGTGGTTGTGTTACTCCCTATAGCCACGACTAAGCTATCCCAGGAGTCTGACAAAGAACATAATAGGCTAATACATTTATCCTCTTCAGTGATTTTAATATCCATAGAAGATAACTGGCTTATAATGGTATTAAACACATTTAAATGCTCAGTCACCGAACTGCCCTCACTCATCCTCAGAAGATACAATTTCTTTTTGAGAAACAACTTATTTACCAAAGATTTCGACTGGTACAAGATCCTCAACTTGTCCCATAGTTTCTTGGCCGGATCTTCACCTGAGACATTCAACAATACCAAATCTGCAAGACAAAGTCGAATCGTACTTCTTGCCCTTCTCTCAAGTTTCTCCCATTCTTTTGTCGACATATCTACCGTCATGGTACCTGAATGGATTGTTGTCCATTGTTCTCGATCTACAAGGAGATATTCAATTTTAGGCTTCAAAAGTTCAAAATTTTGTCCATTGAATTTTTCGATCTTTATTCTCAAGTTGCTCGCCATTCTTTAACACAATCTTTAAAGATTTATGACTTACGACTCTTACTGAACCTAAGGTTTAGCTTAGATCCAAGGTTGCTAAACTAATCTCTAATACCACATGTTAGGAAATGAGGAACACTTCCATGCTAAACCTAGCGGAAGAGAGGAAGAAATATTTAATCAAGAAAGTAAATGACACAACAAACACATAGTACACATAGATTTTACCCTGGTAACCCAAACCGAGAAAACTAACATTCCTTGAGCATTCTATTCTTTTGTTGTCTTATTCATTCAGAATAAAAGGTTGCATGTCTCACCTTGTTCCACACCTAAGGCACAATCGACATCATACCCTCTTGCTTACATAAGAACAACCCTATATCCAATTCGACTTACATCTACATGACCATCAACCTCTACGATTATTGATTCTTGGCGACTAGCCATTCATCATCTTTTACAACATTACAACACACCTTGTTTATAGGCTTTACAGTAGGCAAAAACCTAAAGAGAAGCCGCCCAAAACGATTACAAATCCATGCAGATCACTGACTACAAATCCCTCAAATCTCAGGATTCTGTTACAGTCGACTACCAAGTTGGATTACCAATCGACCTTCATTCGATATTCAATCGGTTTCCACACGCCCTCCTATCGACCTCTTGTCGGTTGACCTCTTAAACTTGTTGTTGATGTCATTACCGCCTCAAACCACCTCAAACTTCGACTTCGACTTTACTCGATCGAACCACTTCGACCTTCGACTTGCTGTCGATCCATCGCGACTTTGACTGCCAATCGATCCACCTCGATTGGAATTTCACTGCAAAGAATATAACAATCCAACAATGTGTAAGTGGGTGGACAAACTGACTTAACACTCAAATCTTAATTCAAAACAACAGTGTGCCGAGCCAAGCTCGTGCCGCACACAAAGAAAGTTTACAAAGGGAGATTCCACTCAGTTTACACAAAGAAACATGTTACAAAAACCACCAAGACTCTACTTTGTCGAGTCAACCAATGTGCCCTTCCTTCATTACCTCGGTCAGAAGTCTGAACGAAAACACTCTCTGTTATGCTTCATCCTGAAATCTTGCTGTGATCACCTCAGATTGGAGCGACCTACAATCCCCAACACTTAGGCGAATTTAAGATCACATCTTGCTCTCCAACTTCTTCATCATGCCTTCAAATGGTCTTCTCCACCTTGCCTTTATAGGCACCCATCCTAGGAGATGGCGCGTGCCCATGTCTTGGAGCCGATGTGTTTGTTTTGGAGTTTTTCCACATTTCGTTTAGGGCCAACTTGTTCCTAAGTGGGCGTGTGTGATCCAGAATCGGATCCAGGAGGCTTCCAGGTCTAGAAAAGGCTCAAAAAATGAAAGTTCTTGGAATCAAATGAAACCAATTCCATTGCGACCAGCTTGTCGTGCTGATTCCGGCCATATATTTACTTTCTCAAACGGACGTTGTATGCAAGAGTTATCACACTCTGATTGTTTTGCAAAACATGCAAAAAGTCAACAGGTCAACTGGAAAAAGTCAATGATGATGTCAGCATGACGTCCTGCTGACGTCATCATGATGACATCAACAAAGTGACATGTCGCAACACATGCAACAGGGTGACTAGGCAATGATAGGGACCAATGCAACGTTGACAAGTGGCAGTTGAGGACCAATGAAAGGGCACCATGTGGAACCCCATCACTTTTTGAATGGAAAATTTTTATGGAGCTCTTGAGGTTCGACCCCTTGACCTGTTAGTCGAGCTATAGCTTTGGGTGGAGTCCTATTACCAACGCGCCCAAATGTTGCTTATTACTATAAACCCACTTTAATATATATATAAAGTGGTGGCATGTTTTAAATGGCGCAAATGGGGGCTGGGGCTAAGCCCCAACCTGTGGTCTTTGGATACAAGCATACAACCAAGGGGCGCGGAGTAAGGGCATAACTGCCCATCCTTTGAATTTAGGTCTTGGGTCCCATGGAATCTAGGAGCTAGCGAATGGTTAGGGCCAACGCTTGGCCATTTTAAGTTCATATGACCATATTTTGAGGGGTGCATGCCTGATTTAGGGGGCTACTCTGTGTATTGTTGAATTTTTGTTACAGAGTGGGTTTTCTTATATGGTTTTTGGGATTTTTAATTGATTTTGGCCTGTTAATATTGGATTTTGCCCATTATTGGGAGATATTGGGCTCTTTTTGAGTCCAGATTTTGGGAGGAAGTTGGGGAAGGATAACCAACTTCATATATATATAAACCAGGCCTATTTGAGGCAATGGAGGACAATCAAAATAGATTTATGTTGAAGCAAAGCTAAGCCAAAGCCATTTTTATGCAGGGAAGCTGTTGAGGAGGAGACCTTTGCGGGCCATTTTCGGGAGCTACACTCAGTCTTTTTCAGTGCCGTCAGTTGTGTTGGATTTCTGAGGTCGAGAAGAACACAGTGAGACCAGTATGAGATCCATTTGATGTACTTTTGTTGTACTTTTCAAGCATTGAAGAATTAATAAAGAAGCCTCCCCCACTGAGACAAAGGCCCAGAGACGTAGGCAACCTTGCCGAACTTCGTTATCACTTCTCTTGTTATGGTTTGCTGTTCTTATTGCTTCAGTTCAGATCTGTATATTGTCTTATGGATGCTATGTTTCTTCATTAAATTCATCCTCTTTCATTCAGCTTCATAAATGGTTAATAAACACATGCTTAATAACTCAACCACAGTCATTAAAAGATTTTTTCAGATCAAGTGGTATCAGAGCTAGTTGACATTTGGATTTGAGTTTTGCATGTTAACCAGGGAAAAGCTACAACATGGTGAAGGCAAGCTTGTTAAAGAGAATCCATTGATTGGATTGAGAAAGAGAGATTTTCACAATGAGAAGATGGCATCGGAAGAAGGGCTTTCTCAGGATGAGAAAGAGTTCTGAAAAACTTTCCTTGCTATGTTGGAGATGGTGAAAGTTTTGTACGACGATTACTTGGAACGAAAAAGACCAAATCTGGGTGAATCTTCAAAGGGAAAAACTGACGAGGAAGAGGATCCTCCTCATACTCCTCCTTCACCTCCATCATCACCTCCTTCTCCTTCTTCTTCAAGTTCAAGTTCTAAATCCAATGCAAAGAAACATGTTCATAAACATAAGAATGAAATGCCATTATTAAAACTTGATGTTAAATTTGAGTTATCCATATATGATGGTGAAGTTAATGCAAAGAGACTTGACAATTGGGTCAGGCAGATGGAGGTTTACTGCAGTGTGCAACAGATCAAGGATGAGGCCACACAAATCAAGTTGGCATCTTTGAGACTTGCAGGCACGACTCTCATTTGGTGGCAAAGTAAGTTGCAAAACTGAACACAACAAGTGGGTAATGTATTTCCATCATGGCAAAGTTTCATTTATGCACTTAGGAAACAATTCTATCCTTTGGGTTATAAAGAAAAAACATTAATAGAATGGCAAGCTTTAAAACTAAGAAAAGGACAAACAATGCAAGAGTATACAGATGGCTTTCGAAAAATGGCATTGATGTTAGATATCCCTTTACATACACATGAAACCCTTATGAAGTATATAGGAGGTTTACCTGCACATATTAGAAACACTGTATTCATGTTTGGACCCACTAACCTTGATGAGGTTTCTGTTCAAGAGACATACATTGAAGTAGGGAAAGCAAGTGTATCAGGGGATTCATCGTCTTCAAGGAAAGAGGACAAGAAGAAATGGCATGGCAAGAATTCAAATGCAGTGACGAGGAAGGAAGGGAAGCCCTCTTGCAAGCATTGCAAGAAAGAGGGGCATGATGAGGACCGTTGTTGGCAGTTTCATCCCGAGAAGAGGCCAAAGTGGTTCAAGGAAAAGAAGGGAAGGAAAACATTTGCAGCGACAACAAGACCCATAGACTTGGGATCATATTCAGGTGATGAATCAAAAGTCTCATTGGTTGGTATGACATGTAAAATTGGTGAATGAATTGATTGTAGAAGTAACTTGTTTCATATAAGGACAATCATGCGACACACTAATATAGACACATTAATTGACAATGGATCTCAATATAATCTAATCTCAGAAGAATTGGTTAAGCAATTGGGGTTAAAAACACAAATACGTCATAAGCCTTACACACTTAAATGGATAAGAAATCATCATCAAATGCACATAACAAAGCAGTGCACAATCAAATTTTCAATTTCATCTAAGTATGTGGACGAGGTAAAATGTGATGTTGTGCCACGAAGTGAATGTGGAATGGTTTTAGGTAGTCCATACTTATATGATCGTAAGGCAATCTTCTACAGGACAAATAATCAATATCAATTAACCAAAGTAGGTCAATATTATGTGGTTCATACTCATCATGTTAAAGAAAATAAAACACTTCAAACTATGGAATAGTTAAAGAAGACAGTTCAAGCAAGCAACAAACCAATAATTGTTTCAAATGAAGTAATCAATCTTAAACAAGAACAAGAAATGATTGTTGAATGGAAAATCAATCATAGGATGCTTCAAGATAAGCTCATGTCATGCAAATATTACAAGTATATCAGCTCATTTACTGTTGTCTTTTTGATGCTATCATTAGTAATGTTGTCTACATGGATGATAGTGGCTTCAGTAAGATGTAACATGATTCAAATGGCTAACAATCTGCTGTCAGTTGTCATGATTGTGTTACAATTGATCTTGATGAGACAGGTGCACATGTCAGAGTTCGGAGACAGAGGACAAGTCAGGTGGCCTATCCCGAGCTTGTTGACCGGTCAGTAACCTTTTGGGGACCAAAAGGTCCTTAGTGAGGAGGTGTGATCCAGAATCGGATCTAGGAGGCTTCCAGGTCCAGAAAAGGCTTAAAAATGAAAGTTCTTAGAATCTGATGAAACCAATTCCATTATGATCGGCTCGTCATGCTGATTCCGACCATATATTTACTTTCTCAAACGGATGCTGTATGCGAGAGTTATCATACTCTGATTGTTTTTCCAAACAGGCAAAAAGTCAACATGTCAACTGGTAAAAGTCAATGATGATGTTAGCATGATGTCCTGCTGATGTCATCATGCTGACATCAACAAAGTGACATGTGGTAGCACATGCAGCAGGGTGACTGGGCAGTGACAGGGACCAATGCAGGGTTGACAAGTGGCAATTGAGGACCAATGAAAGGGCGCCACGTGGCACCCCATCACTTTTTGAATGGAAAATTTTTATCGAGCTCTTGAGGTTCGACCCTTTGACCTATTAGCTGAGCTATAGCTTTGGGTAGAGTCTTATTACCAACGCGCCCAAATGTTTTTTTATTACTATGAACGCACTTTAATATATATAAAGTGGTGGCATGTTTTAAATGGCGCAAATGGGGGCTGGGGCTAAGCCCCAGCCCGTGGTCTTTGGATACAAGCATACAACCGGGGGGTGAGGAGTAAGGGCATAACTGCCCATCCTTTGAATTTAGGGCTCGGGTCCCATGGAACACGCCCACGAATCCAGGAGCTAGCGAATGGTTAGGGCCAGCGCTTGGCCATTTTAAGTGCATATGACCATATTTTGAGGGGCGCGCGCCTGATTTAGGGGGATACTCTGTGTATTGTTGAATTTTTGTTACAGAGTGGGTTTTCTTATATGGTTTGTGGGATTTTTAATTGATTTTGGCTTGTTAATAGTGGATTTTGCCCATTATTGGGAGATATTGGGCTCTTTTTGAGCCCAGAGTTTGGGAGGAAGTTGGGGAAGGATAAACAACTTCAGATCTATATAAACCAGGCCTGTTTGAGGCAATGAAGGACAGTTATAGCAGAGTTATACTGAAGCAAAGCCAAGCCAAATCCATTTTTATGCAAGGAAGCTATTGAGGAGGAGACCTTTGCGGGCCATTTCCGGGAGCTACACTCAGTCTTTTTCAGTGCCATCAGTTGTGTTGGATTTATGAAGTCGAGAAGAACACAATGAGACTAGTATGAGATCCATTTGATATACTTTTGCTGTACTTTTCAAGCATTGAAGAATTAATAAAGAAGCCTCCCCCACTGAGACAAAGGCCCAGAGACGTAGGAAACCTTGCCGAACTCCGTTATCACTTCTCTTGTTATGGTTTGCTGTTCTTATTGCTTCAATTCAGATCTGTATATTTTCTTATGGCTGCTATGTTTCTTCATTAAATTCATCCTCTTTCATTCAACTTCATAAATGGTTAATAAACACATGCTTAATAACTCAACCACAGTTATTAAAAGATTTTTTCGGATCAGCGTGTCCCTTGGGTGAGTCGTCCGACTCACTCAAGTGCACCTCTTGTCACCAAGCCGAATCTTCGTTTTTGTTTTGGGCTCCCAAGTCATGCCTTGACCGATCATCAAACCACCATGCTGGGCTAGCGGCCGTTGCATGTCCCTTGGTTTCTCTTCTTGGTCGCTTCCCTTGGTTCCTTCTGTTGGTCTCTCTTTTTGGCGCGTCGATCATTCAAGTTATCTTCCATTCGTTGGACCAACATCCTACCTGTCGAAGCGCTCAACCATTGTCTTGGCTGTCCTCTCTCTTCGGTGGGGTGCCTAATGCTTCAGTGGAGAGCCCACCTCATACTTTCATTTTTGTCAAGCAACCTTCGGTGAGGTTGTTCCTTGGCATGACGCGCCCAAGGAACCCCAACCTCGATATATAAGAAGACCTTCGTCTCCTTGAATCGAACTGAGCGCTCATGTATACCCAAGTCGTTTCATCTTGACTTGTGGTGGAGGGGCGCGCGCACTTGGGTCAGACACCCCAAGCCTTACAATATGTGGCTAGCTTGTTTGCCACACAACAACACTCAATAGTGTTAAGATTAGTGGCCATCTCTCGACAATTTTGGAAAGAAAAATAGAGTTATGTTGTGTTTGTTTATTTTGTAATACTATTTGAGTTTCAAGGCTAGTGGTCAACAACCCCATCATGCTTGTTACCAAGTTAGGGAAAAATGCGCTCAACGCATAAGAGTTCAGGAGCATGATGTCATTTAAAAGGTATAAAAGGGTTCTTTAAATAGATGGCACAATATACTAGCACATTGTATGTAAGTGCTTGTTCCTCTTTTAATGTATCATAGGTTAATGTAAATAAAATTCTTGTGTATATTTGTGTTTTAAATTGTTGCAATCTCTTATATATAAATTTCAATGTGTAATTAAATTGTATAAATGTGTGTAGAAAACTTTTGCACAATCCATCGATATGTGGTTCGATACAATTTGATATAATATACGATACTAACATACTACAAACACATAAGCAAACACATATATATCATACCACAAACACATAAGAAAACAAGCATATATATCATAGTCCTTTTGGGATATATAATAAATTTATTTGGTCTATATCATTGTGATATCATATACAAAACTTGCACATATTGTGTGAGTATGACATATGGTTAAATTCATGAAGACAAATAACAATTTTGTGGCATGGTGTTGGAGGGTTTATGTTAGGTAGCTAGAGAGGTAGTGGGGGGCTCAGAGGGCCCATAGTTATAATAGTAGAGGTCATTCAATGTTAGGTGGACTAGATCCACTATAGTATTAAATAAGGCCCACTATGGTAGTTAGATATAATAAATGTAAGAGGACTTCTTAGAAGGTTATGATTCTAGAAGATTCTTCCTCTAGAATGTTCTTAGGTGGTTGGTAGCACTATATAAAGGGGTTCAAACAATGTAATGATATATAGAAGAAAAATATTGTATTTGGAGTGGTAGTTCAATAGGATGAATCCCCCCTCGAAGAAGCAAGTGAACATGAGAGGATCCCTTCCATAATATGATCCATTGTATGGTGTTTCCCTACCTCAAGGGTTTTCTTATAATAAAGTGGTGGTTTTCTATATTGTTCCATATATCTTGTGTGGTGATTGTATTCAGATATCTTTGGTACTATTGTGGTATTTTGTATTAAGGTATTTGGTACTTAACAAGTGGTATCAGAGAACTTTCCTTGGCAAGGAGTGTGGACATTTTTTTTTTGTTGCATATTTTTTCGGAGAAGAAAAAGAGGGATGCAACATTCTGGACAATTTCTGTATATTTTTGTGAAAAATTTGCAGAAATAGGTTGTAGATTTGAGTTCCTCTAAAAAAAAAACCCAATTAAAAAAAAATTGTCCGAAACAGAGTCCGGGAAGTCAAGATATCGACATTTTAAAATCTGTAATTTTTTAGGTTTTTTTTTTTTTTTTTTNTAATCCGTGGATGGCAGCGTGATTTATTTTATTTCTGTAGCACCTGGAGGCCGAATTTGTTAAAAAAATTAGATATATGAGTTCCTCTCACAATTTCACTCAATTAAAAAAACCAATCGTCCAAATCAGAGCTCCGGAAGTGAAGATATCGCTAATTTAAAATCAACCATTTTTGGGGGTTTTTCGTGATGACAACAAGTCTGCAAAACTCATCATTTTTTCACAGAGTGCTCATATTGCTACCAGATCAATGCCATTGGATAGACAATTTTAAGACATTTCTTTTGGTATATTATATGTGGTATTTCAAATGGATATTCGACTTCTCATGGAAATTAGACGGAAGATTGAAACCCTTGAGCACCATCTCCAAGAGGGTTTACAACATGTCGGGGACAATTATCACAATGTTCAAAGGTCCTTGGCTAGAATACGTGAGATATATCTTATGGAGGACATCAATGATGCATATACTCAATAAGTATATGTTTGGTATGATTTTGAGGCCGATTGTGATGATTGGTATATGAATAGTTGTCATTTCTCAGATGACAACCATTTTCATATTTTATTTGATGACACTACTCCACCTTCTGTAGAGAATATCAATGTGACAAATCAGGAGCCAGTTTTGATTACCCGTGTCCATCCTTCATATTCTATAGTGGTATTATTCCTTCCAGATTCAGTTACAACCCTTTCCCACTATGTAGATGGATCTTCTTATTTGGATCCACATGATATGTGTCGGTCTTTGGCACATGATTTTCAATTGGTTATTAGGTTCTGATATCTTCCACGTGGATTTCACATGAGAACTTGGACATGAGACCTCGATTTACAATGGTGGTTGGACTACTTCAATATGGTGGCTTTCATTTCTACATGGGACCCTGGTTCTATAGTCTACTTCAACACTATGGTCCACACTTATCCATGGGACCCTAGTATATGGTTGTACACCCTCATAACAAGCGTTGAGGAAAACGATTTCATAAGGGGGATGGAATGTTAGGTATCTAGAGAGGTAGTGGGGCCCCCAGAGGGCCCATAGTTATAATAGTATAGGCCATTCAATGTAAGGTGGACTAGATCTACTATAGTATTAAATAAGGCCCACTATGGTAGTTAGATATAATAAATGTAAGATGATTTCTTAGAAGGTTCTGTTTCTAGAAAATTCTTCCTCTAGAATGTTCTTAGGTGGTTGGTATCACTATATAAAGGGGTTCAAGCAATGTGATGAGATATAGAAGAGACATATTGTGTTTGGAGCTGTAGCTCAATGAGAGGATGCCCTCTCGAAGAGGCAAGTGAACATGAGAGGATCCCTTTCATAATAGGATCCATTGTATGGTGTTTCCCTACCTTGAGGGTTTAATAAAGTGTGATTTTCATATATTCTTCTTGGATCTATTTTTGTGTATTTTGTATTCATATCTTTGGTTCTTAACAATTTATGATAGAGGCTGTTTGGTTGAAAAAAAAAACTTTGGTTAAAAAAAAGCTACAAACTTTGTTATGGTGTAAATATCTCAATTAGCATGAGAACATAGATAATAAGTAATGGAACACTTTGATAATGATAGAAAGTGAATGAATAACAATGCCACTTTATGGAGGAAACCTCTTTCACACCTTATGTTTACTAAAAAAATTCACGATGCTTCTTAAAATTAGATCTTCTTGTTATATATATAAAAGAGAAAAGGGTATAGTTGCAAATAATGAATAGATCAATAATGACAACAATAATATAACAATAGAAAAGTGATGGCCCAAGACCTAGGGGCTTAACATGCCCCACGCCTTCAAATAAATGTTTCCCTCAACACTTAATTAGTTGTGGATGCTTTTGTATGAATAATTCATCTTTAGGTGTTGATTCTTCTATTGTTGAGTTCTTCTAATTGATGAGGAATTCCATAATTGCTTTTGGCATGTTCTTCCACTTAGTAAGTTTACCCATTTTTGTTGCTTCTACACATACAATATTGTCTTTTCCAATGATAATATTAATTTTTTTAGAACATATCCTCAAATGGTATCAATATTGATACATACATATTCTCCTTTGATTCCTCATTCTAATCCTCTTTGAATCTCAACAAATTGAGCTTTCAATTAAAATTTAAAATAGTTTAATTAGACACACCTTGTAAACCCTTGATTTAGGTTTGATATGTTGGTTGACCTTGTACTTGTTACAACTTTGTCAATTATAATATGATGTTGCTGAATTTTTTGTAAGATCTACCTTGCTATGTGATATTTAGGCTCTCACTGATCCCTTGTTTGGATAGTCCAAGAGAAATTTAGTTTGATGTTACCAAATCCTATTGTATTTTCCCTATTTTAGTAGAGTGAAATTATGTGGATGACCACTTTGCTAATATTTCCCTAATAGGTTTGAAATTTGGATCTGAAACACCCTAGCTTGCCGTCTATCCAATGCCACATGTTTCTCTTAATTTGGAACTTGAGATATTCATATATGGTTGTTTTAACTAAACCACATGTTTAATCCTAGTTTGAGGACTCGACAAAAACCCTACCTTGTATAGTCTGTAAATCCAAAAATAAGACGAACCATATTTTGAATTTTTTCCTCAATGTATCACTATGTTCTTTTTCAACCTTGTAATTTTCATGCAATGTCAATGATTCAAGAAAGGTTAGAACGAAAATGGTAAGATGAATTATTTGAAGGAGACAAATAAAATATCATTTTCTCTAATACTAATACCAAATGCCATGTTCAAATAACTCAATAAACATAAGAATATAAAGAATAAGTAATGCCACACATTAATAATGATAAAAAATGATTGAGTAACAATATAATTTTTAGGGGACAACTTCCTTTACACCTTATGTTACTAACAATGTTCAATGGGGACGCGTCCCCTAGGGTGCCCCCCACCCCCTCACATTTCTCATGCTCCGGGGGTGCGGGGGCGCTTGGGGAAATGTTTCACCATGTCCTCCTTTTGGGAAACTCAGGTAAATACACAAAGAAACTTTCCCCAGTGTAGGGTACGAATTTCCCCAAAAGGGGGGCATCTAGGCGTCCCTCCTAAAAAAGGGGGGACCCTAGGCGCCCCCCTCCCAAAAGGGGGACACTTAAGCACCCCTTCCCCATGATTTTTTTGTTTAACAACCCTTTAAGGTAGAACAAAGATAGGGGATAGAGTTTTGAGGAGTTTGTGACCTTGGTAAAAGTGATATTCTCCTTTATCTGCCTTTTGTATCATTTTACTTAAATTTTTAACATTACCATTAATTGTTTCAAGATGTTTGAGAGTGGTTCCAACCTCATCGAACTTCATATGGAGAAAGTATAATTTTATATTTCATTCATAATTCAACAAACTTAATAGTTTTCCATATTTTAGGATTGACATGATTATTATGTTTCCATTGGATTGCACAATGATGAATTTGCATGGGACGAATTGTTATTGTTGGGATTTTATCATTATTATTTTAGAGACGAGGACCCCTATGCTAGGGACCTTGATGCCCCCCCATCCCCCTTGAATTTCCCTAAGATTTGGGGGTGCTCCCACATGTCCCCCATGTGCATCTCCCTGCTCTCGCACTCCCCTGTCCCAGGAACTTGGTGGAACCTTAGTTACTAATTACTCTTGATGATCCTTAGTACTAGATCTGTTTGTTATATATATGAGACAATGTAGACAATTGGAAATAATGTTCCAACCAATAATGACAACAATAATACAAAAATAGTAATGTAATGGCCCAAACCCTAGAGGCTTAACAAAATTTCACTTGAAAACTATTTTCTCTCAAGCGTTTAAATTTAACTCCACTTTTTTAGTTAAGAGTTTTAATTAACTCCATTTTTTAACCAAAAGTTATG
>ML788070.1:25801-49256 GCA_009831015.1 Picea engelmannii
CTGCTGTTTTCAACTTTCCATAGTTACCTATTCACCCAACACAACCTTTATTTTTCACCCAACCTGATACCTTTTGATTCCTTATAGCATTGCTTGACGAGCTACAACCTTGGAATCCTACTTGGAGCGTTGTTTGGAGAGCTTTCATCATTCCCTCTCCCAGGGCACCACTGATTTTCATTGTGTAGCCTCGGTAAGTTCACTTTTTTAATTTTCCCGATTTTAAAAATACATTTTTTTTTAAATATCATTTTGGCAAGTAGAAAAATTGTCGAAATTTTGTCAAATTACAACAAAACTAAAATATTGATCCAATTTTTGAACCCAAACTGAATATTAGAACTTAACAAACACATTTGAATGGTTTTTAGTTTTTACTTATTAAAATTTTCATTTTTAATATATAATTTTAAAAATATTATTTAGGCAAGTAGGAATGTTCTTAGAATTTAGTTAAACTACCACAACAACAAAACCAAACCAATTTTCACGCAAATCAAACCCAACCCTATATCGAACATATTGGTAATTTTTTCACTCAGATTATACACACACATTCAAAGTGACTTCCCAAATATTAAGTGTGGACATGGGGCTACATGAGATTATTGAGAATGCTTTTCAAAAGAAAGTTAACTTGGATGTTCAAAACAAATGACGGTTGGGGAGATATTATTTATCATGTTTTACATCATATCACCCCCGCCTTCTCATTTAGAGGGTGGGGGGAGATATGATGTAAATACCCCCCACTCATATATATATATATATATATATATATATATATATATATATATATATATATAGTGTGTGTGTGTGTGTGTGTGTGTGTGTTGGACACACAAGATAAAGATAAGTGTTAATTGCATTTATTATTGATATGATACACAAATATTTACATAGTATTGACCTTTGGATTCATATTCCAAGGTCTCTTGGAATCCTGACGACCTTTACACTATCACTTGGTGTTTTATGTTCCTTTAAGTGAATGATACTGTAACCCTAGTAGATTAGGTTTCCAACATCCCCCCCCCCAATCTGAACGGGTGTATATGAGTCCAAGGCGAGAGCTGAAATATGAAAGTGGACAGCTAGAATATAGAAGTTTGCTCTCTGAATCTGTTGATGGATGAATGCGATCTTTGAATCTGGTGGGTTTGGGACGACCACAAACTGAATGGTGCTGGTGGTTTAAGGAATACCACAAACCAATCTGGTGGTTTATGGATGACCACACACTCTGAAACCCTGCTCTATGTTGAATGGTTCCCGAAACATTTCCTAAGTTAGCTAAAAGCTAAAGATGATGTCTTATGATAATTGGAAGTTCTCTCAAATGTTGGTTTAAAGATGAACATAAAATATGATGTAGCAGAAGCTGAAAGTCTTCTACCAAGTGGAGGTTTAAGGAAAACCACAAACCGTTATCTACTAGAAGCTGTAAGCATTCTACTAAGTTTAAGGAAAACCACAAACCAATCATGCTCACTTGTCACACTCACTTGTTTTTGCTTGACTGATAGGACTTCAAAATTGGAAGCCGAACTGTCAATCCTTGATTTTGTTTGTCCAAGGTGAGAGATGAAATCTGAAAGTGGGAAACTGAAATATAGAAGTGTGCAACTGTTGATGGCTGAATGTGCTCTATGAATATCGTGGTTTTGGGATGACCACAAATCGAATGATGATGGTGGTTTAAGGAATACCATAAATAAATCTGGTGGTTTACGGATGACCACAAAATTTGGAACCCTGCTCTAGGCTCAATGGTTCCCGTAAAATTTCCTAAGTTAGCTAGAAGCTGAAGCTGATGTCTTTTGCTAATTGGAAGTGCTCTCGAATGTTAGTTTAAAGATGACCATAAAATATGATGTAGAAGAAGATTAAAGTCTTCTACCAAGTGGAGGTTTAAAAAAAAAACACAAACCGTTGTCTAGCATAAGTTGTAAGTGTTCTACTAAGTGGTGGTTTATGGAAAACCACAAACGAATCATACTTTCTTGTCCAAGGTGAGAGATGAAATATGAAAATGGGTAGCTGCAATATAGAAGTGTGAAACTGTTGATGGCTGAATGTGCTCTCTGAATCTGGTGGTTTTTGGAATACCATAGACCGAATGGTGATGGTGGTTTAAGGAATACCATAAACCAATCTGGTGGTTTATGGATGACCACAAACTTTGGAACCTTGCTCTATGCTCAATGGTTCTTGAAAAATTTCCTAAGTTATCTAGAAGTTGAAGTTGATGTCTTCTTCTAGTTGGAAGTGCTCTCAGATTCTGGTTTAAAGATGACCATAACCTGTGATGTAGAAGAATCTGAAAGTCTTCTACCAAGTGGAGGTTTAAGGAAAAAAACAAACCATTGTCTAGCAGAAGTTGTAAGTGTTCTACTAAGTGGTAGCGTAAGGAAAACCACAAACCAATCACGCTTGCATGTTTCTTCTCGACTGATAGGAATTCAAAATTGGAATCATGTCTGTCAATTGATGATGTTGTTCCCCCTTGTCAGGGACAAGGTGAAAAGACAAAAATCTGTCCACTGCAATATGTGTCAATACTCGAGAGTGAATTCTTCAGTAAGACTGATATATCTTCTTGGCTATTGATGACCATCACCAAGAATTCATCAACCCATTGTGGTTCTTTACTCTTGCAGTTGTCTTGTGTTTGAAAGACCTATTTGAAGGATGATTGCACTTTCCACAATGCTGACAAGGATGGATATCAAAGCACTGATCTTTAATGTGGCCAACTTGTTGACAATATTGACATTTCTGAATTTGCTCTTGAACTGGAGCAGGTGAATATGAAATTTCTTGTAGTAGTCCAACACTCTGAAACTGGATTGGTTTGGTGTAATCCGGATTATGAAAGGTGAAATCCTTTTCATATCTGATACCTATTCTATGCTTGTTCTGCCTAATTTCTTCCCAAGGTCTGATGATCCGCTTGGAAAGACGAAACTAAAATTTCTCTTTACTTGAATCTGGAGATGTATCACTGAGTGACCCCTATGCTAGTTGTTGGTTTGAATCAACATCATCATCTTCATCATCTTCTAAAATAGGGTTCTGAACAAGGATTGGTTCATAATGTTGTCGAAGATTCTTTTGCTCAAGTGCATCATGAAGAACTTGATTTTGAGTTTGAAGTAATGTTGCTGTCACTTGCAAAACTTGTAAGTAGGTTACAATAGATTGAAAAGTGGTTTTTTCAATGGTGACTGTATTATCCACAAAAGAGAGGATTAGAGTGTTCAGTAACTCTAACAGTCCCTCAACTCAAGCCATTTAAAGACAAAATTAGATGTCACAGGGTTTCTTGCAACTCCACCCTAACTTTACAATGCAAACTCAACTATGTAGACAACAAATGAAGGGTGTCAGATTCTACCGAAAATGCACTCGTTTACAAGAAAAATCCAAGTAAACTTACAAGTCTTGAAGTGTACCTTGATTCCAAAGTTGTATGGATCTTCAATATTCAATGTGTTGTTTGATATCAAGTAGAACTGCCTGCAAACAACATTGATGTGCTCTGGAACCCCTTCTTGGAGGGTAGATTGTTCACAAAAGAGATCATTCTCCTAATTGCCAAAACTCTTCACTAGATATATAGAGGAGATGGATTTGTTTGGTAAAGAGGAGCACATGTATATGGATCAAATCCTACAATGAGTGCAATGTGGACAACCCAAAGGACCTCACACCACCTCTTTATGTGTACTTTTGTTGGAGACATGCAATATACCAATTGATATATAACATGATTCTCAATAGTCAATATATGATTTTGACACTCAATTCAAGCCTTATTAATCAAAACACAAGCATGTGCCTTGATCCCTGCTGAAGCCAATGCAATGTGGATGCAGAGACACATAAATAAGGGAGACGGGCTATTATAAGCAACCTCTCACTTGTTCAAACTATACATGAAGGCCATACACACATCTAATGATATATGCCAATTTTTCAAATTGTAGGTTTGGACTGGTCAAAGTGGTCACACCTCCATAAAAGACTCCAATTTTTAAATTGTAACTTTGCAGCGATCGATTTACTAAAGATTGGAAAAATCATGAAGATCAAAACCCTTTTTTTGAATATTGGCACAAAGCTCCTACTACAATTGTGCAATTTCAAACGTTCCCTCTGGAACAAGTGTTACTTTGGAGGTGGTTATTTTTGTTAATATGTTCTCGTTTAACCATAGACAATATCACAATATTTTCACCCAACCATAGGCACGCAGTCACACCCGAGCACCGTAACCTTGACATATAGAATAATTTCGGAAGTAGTATGAGACCTAAAAACTAACCAAGAGATAACGTACCTTTCTCCAAAGGTAGCACACCAAGCAGAAAGTCCAAAATCCATAAACCAAGACCAACTCCTAGCTACAGTGGTTGCAACTGATCTCCTCCTCTAGACTTCTGCACCACTTATCTTGAGTGTGAGAGTGTGTGTACAAATGAGCTAGATCATCTCTTATTTATAGTGGTTCTTGTCACTTGTCTGGGCCGACTTGTCCTTTTAGAAGCTAATAATAATTATTTTACTGAGCCTACTTGTCTTCTAGGGTTTTTACACATATATTTAGGATTTCTCTTGCTTCCATAATATTATAATCTAGTTATATGTTACACATGGAGGTTGATACCTCCCGCAACTACCATAATATCAACACTCCCTCCTAGTTAGAGAGGTATTAACTGTAATGGTCACAAACACATCCATCCATTTCACATGGCATGGGAAAGGATCACATAGTCTTGCAGACCATTCTACAGGTAGCATCATCATAGCCACACATGATATCTCATGATCACGCATATCAAGTCACATGCATCATCATCAATGTCCATCTAGCTAGCAATCACCTCCGACACTACTGGTTGGCACACCAACCTAAGAAACACCTTCAACACTACTGGTAGTCTCCATGGAAATCTAGTAGTAGTACACAATTGCTACAATTCCATCCAATAGATCACAACAATGTTGATCCATAGTAGTACACAATTGCTACAATTCCATCCAATAGATCACAACAATGTTGATCGATAGTAGTACACAACTACTATCCAGTGGTACACAACCACTCCTAGTAGCACACAACTACTATCTAGTGGCATACAATCATTACCAGTGGAACATATCCACCACAATAGTACATAACTATTGTTTAGAGACATATAGTCTCCACTGCAATCGACTAATAGCTACACAAGCTATCACCATGCAATACAACGATCTCCTATCATCTAATCATATCGTTGTCTGCAACATCTTTTGAGGCCATACTCCATCTGAGTAATCGGGCATGATGTTGAATAAGTCATGTGTTGAACTCAACGCACTCAACAAAGTGTCTCACATAAGTCACTCACTCAACAGAGTGATACAAGGACCATTCTTCTAATCCAGACATATGTCCTAGAAGAATAGTTTTCCCAACATATGCTTAATCTCTCCATTGTATCATCTCTAAGACGTACTAACATGATGCGAATGCATCATATCTAAGTTGTACTGGCATGATGTGGAGTACCATCTACATCATCTCTAAGTCATACTAGCATGATGCAAATGCATCATATCTAAGTTGTATTGGCATGATGTAGATCAATGCCTCTACATCATCTCTAAGATGTATGATCATATCTAAGCTATACTAGCATGATGCTCTGCATCATATCTAAGATGTACTAGCATAATCATATCTAGCATGATGAGAGTCATATGCATCATCTCTAAGTTGTATGACCATATCTAAGCTGTACTAGCATGATGCGAGTCAGACATAAGCATCGTCTATAATATGTATTAGCATGATGCCAATGCATCATATCTAAGCTATACTAGCATGATGCTTCTCAAGACATTTGTATCATATCTAAGTTGTACTAGCATGATGCTGAAGCATCATATCTAAGCTGCACTAGCATGATACAGACCAACAATATGTCAACCTGGACCATTCTCCACATGGAGAATGTTTGTCCTCTAGCACACTAACTATCCATGATGCCATATATCAACACTCCCTCCCAATCGAGGAACTCATCTCCTCCCTTTCAACCAAGGGAGAAATCTCAACGAGTCTCAGCTTGTCCCTCAAGTATTCAAACCATATCTTGGACAGAGGCTTTGTCAAAATATCAATTGTCTGCTCATCGATGGAGATGTACTAGAGAATCACTTCTCCCTTCTGGACTTTATCACAGAGAAAATAATACTTGATCTCAATGTGCTTCGACCTATCATGGAACACGAGGTTTTTTGATAACTTCACACAACTCTGATTATCAAAATATATCATAGTCGAATCCAACACTTGATCAAATAGTCCAGAAACCAACTTACGGATCCAACTGCTTCCGTACAAGCATCACAAGCTGCGATATACTTTGCTTCTGCAGTGATGAGTGCAACATACTTCTATTTTCTGCTAGCCCATGATATCATAACAAATCCCAAACTGAAACATATACAAGAAGTACTCTTTTCATCATCTGCACTCCCTGCCCAATCTGAATCAGTAAATCCACACAATTGTACATCACTGTTTGAGGCATATCTCAAGCCATAGTTTAGTGTCCCATGAAGATATCTCAAAATATGCTTTGCAACTATCCAATGCTCATGTATAGGTTCCACTTGGAACTGGCTCAACGTGTTTACAACAAAGAAAATGTTCGACCGAATATTAACCAAACACATCAATGAACCAATCAACTCTGGTACAGGGACAAGTCTATTGGATCATAATCAGAGTCTCTCAACTTCCTCATATCTTTCATCATGGGAGTTGCCATGGATTTGCAATCCATCATCCCAAACTTCTGAAGGATCTTTACAACATACTTCCCTTGCCCTAGGAATATTTCACCACGTTTCTGCCATACTTCTAGTCCCAAATAATAATGCATGAGACCAAGATCCTTCATATCAAATTTAGAGGCTAACTCCCTCTTACACTGAATAATGAGAGGCTCTGCACCTGTTAGAAACAAATCATCAACATATAGTAGTAGGATCACATGTGCATTATTTACAACTTTGTAATAAGGATATGGATCAACATAGCTCTTGGAAAATCCAAGTCTCGTCAAGTAACTGTCAATTCGTGCATACCGAGCTCTTGGAGCTTTCTTGAGTCCATACAAGGTCATGCAAACCCCCTATGGGCCTACACGACCTACCGATATAGGATCAAACTACAGAGGAGACAAAGTGGCTCGCGAGTCCTCGTAGGATCACTAAAATCTTACCACAGGCCTTTCACCACACACTGCAAAAAAGTTTTGCACTCGCGAGGGTCCTTTTTCTCCAACAGAGTCGTGCGTGTGACCTTGTGATTAATTTGGAAATGTTTACTCCAGCACTCCGAGACTTTGACGCTCCAGAGGATTTACCGACATAACACGTCGCACCCAAAACCTCTGAACTAGCGAAGTGCCACAACTCACAGATACGACGGTTGGCGTTTTATTTCGGATCAACGGTCCATGTTCACTTTCGAACTTTGGGGCTTCAGGAGAAAATTACCCAACCCAACAAAAGCATTCAATTCACCTGAGTGATTACTAGTTGAATTCGGTCATAAAGGTGACTCGACTGGTGGGTGTAGGGATTACCTTTTCCTTCCACTTCCCAAAATGTTTACGGTGAGGTTCAATCGGATGGTGGATGGGGTCCACCTCTCTTTCACAATATACGACTAAGAAAGACTCTGGGACTCCGAGATTCGAGAGATTCTCCACTCCGCAAAACTATCAACCAACCACTCGGAGAGATGAATTCTTAATAACTCGGAGATATACGGTTCACGGTTACCTACCAATTGACGATTGAGGTTAACTCCAGGCTTCGGGGCTTCGTGCTTCTCTTGCAACAAACCACTCAAGACTTCCCGAGTAGCAAAGTCTGAAGGACTCATGACTTAATGACTGCGCTCCTTCAACAGATCGAACGACTGTGAGGGATTTCAACTCCTCCCGAACAAATCTCATCCACTCGACCCTAAAACAAAGGGATTTCTCCTCTTGGAAAAGCTTACACTCACTATCCCTCCTTGAGCTTTGTCACTTGAATGACTCGAACTCTTGCGCACACTTTGCACTTATTCTCATGAGATTAGACCCTTAGAATTATTCAGGCCGACACACTCCTTGCGCTAACTCTCCTAAGCTTGATCAACACTTAAAAAAGTGTTGGCTTTGTGCATTCCTTACATTTTCCTCCCATCGAGATTTTTACACTGCACTGAGTGTAAGCACACTCCTTGTGCTTGCTCTGTGCAACTTGCACTATCTCTCCTGAGCTTCTGAACCTGTAAATGGTTCGACCTCCGCACACCTTGCATTGACACTATGTACTCCTTGCACAAAGACTACCAAAAGAGAAACAATTGAAACTTATAACAGTATTAATAACTCATTCAATAAAACATTGAGATACACATTCATACACAGAGATAACAACACAACATCTATTCAGTTTCAGAGAAATGAACAACTTCACAGTCTCATAAATTTGAAAACAATTCTCTTCTTCTATATTTCTTCAACAACAATTTACAAAAGTTTCGATAACCTTCAACAACCTCCTTTGGGCATAGATTACATTAATTTATACATGAAGGGGCTTCTCAAACCTTCCATCCAGACTATTCTTGTGCTCTCACATCACAATTAAAAGCATCCTACCACTAAGCTTATTACAGTAAATGAACATTTACAATTTAGATATGAGTCAGTGCTCAAAATATGTACAATCTACAGTCATTAAAGACAATTACAACATTTTGGAGCATATACAATGGCCCTAATCTTAAGATATCATGGGATCCTTAATTAAAAAGGTCTCGAGATTATATTGACACACCCTCCTTGGGATCCAAGCCAGTTAATGTGCACTGCGCTGGATGCTGAGTCACCTTCCACCATGCCTCATTAAATGATGATGATGATGATGCTCCTGCATCATACTCCCCTGGACAAAATATTCATGGGCTCCTACCCATGAGCTCCTCCACTTCCTCTCCATGTTCCTGGATGTCTGCTTCAGTTATCCAACTGACATATTCTACTGGATGGTTCTTCCATTTAAATAAGTATTCATAATAAAACTTCCTCCTGGTTATTTTAGCAATCCTTTGCTCTAGAATCTTCTCGATCTGGAGTTTCTCTGTTACGGGCATCTGTTGCATCCAATGAACCTCCTCTTGATCATATGTTTCTTCGGTGTCATCCATATTATAAGGATATAAATCGGCTACGTTAAATATTGGTGAAATTCCAACATCCTATGGCAACTCAATCTCATAATCATTTGCAACAAATTTTCTCATAATTTTACAAGGCTCTATCTTCTTCAGCTTCAGTTTATTGTATTTCCCTCTTGGGAATATTTCCTTCCTCAGATGTGCCAAGACTTGGTCTCCAATTTCAAAATTGACCTCTTTTTTTCTCTGATCTATCCTATCTTTGTATCTCTAATTGCTATCCTGGGGTTGTCCTTTGATTTGTTCATGCAATTTCTGCATTTCTGCAGTGAAGTCCTCTTCTCCTGCACTCCGAAATTCAATTTGTCTTAAATCTCTCAACTCAAAAATTCCTCCGGGGTGCATTCCATATACTATCTGGAATGGGCTCTTACCAATACTCCTGTTTGGTGAATCATTATATGCAAATTATGCTTGAGGCAGAACTTGATCCAACTGACTATTATGTCTAGTCACTAAACTTCTCAGCAAATTCCCCAAGATTCTATTCACTACCTCAGTATATCCATCTATCTAAGGGTGATATGATGATCTAAAATTCAAATCTGTCCCCAATTTATTCCACAAAGTCCTCCAAAACTGTCGCACAAATTTTGTGTCTCTGTTTAAGACTATACTCCTGGGTAACCCATGCAATCTCACAATCTCCTTGAAAAACAAATTTTCTATGTGAGTAGCATCATTTGTTTTTTGACATGGTATAAAATGTTCCATATTTAAAAACCTGTCAACTACCACAAAGATTGAGTCATTTCCTTTCTGGATTCTTGGCAATCCCAGAACAAAATTCATACTTATGGCATCCCATACCTTGTTTGGAATAAACAATGGTTGATACAACCCTGTATTCTGATGCTTTCCTTTTGCATATTGAAAAATTCTGCATTTGTCCACAAACTTCTTCACGTCGGTCCTCATGCCTGGCCAATAGTATGAAGAACTTAACTGAGCATATGTTTTATCATGGCCAAAATGTCCAACCAATCCTCCACTATGTTTTTCCTTCAACAAATTGTCCCTGATTGAGCATCTTGGAATACACAACTGGTTCCCTTTTAACAACAATCCTTCTTGGATTTGGTACTCCATCCATTTGCTTCTATCCCTCAATAAAGGATTTTCACAAGCTTCATAAGTTTCTTTGAAATCCAGGTCTTCCTGGTACATCTCTTTGAGGTGTTCAAATCCCAAAGTCTCCACTTGGAATTCCTGGAAGATTAAACATCTCCTTCTTAAAACATCTGCAACTTTGTTAGAACTCCCACTAATATGGTTACTAACAAAAGTAAAATTCTGCATGAATTCTACCCATTTGACATGTCTTTGATTCAACTTCTCTTGTCTGGTTATAAATTGCAAAGCATGATTGTCAGTATACAAAACAAACTCTTTCAACATAAGATAATGTCCCCACTTTTTCATAGCTTGAATTATAGCATTAAATTGTTTGTCACATGTTGAATACTTCTTCTTATCATCATTCAACTTCTCACTAAAATAAGCAACATGCTTATCATCCTGACTTAAAACTGTACTGATGGCCACTCCACTTGCATCACATTTGACTTGAAATTCTTCCTAAAGTCTGGAAGAATTAATATGGGTTGCTCTGTTATGTTTTATTTTAACAATCTAAATTCTTTCTTGACTTATTTTGTCCATTCAAAATATCCATGCTCTTTCTTTATAGTATCCAATATAGGTGCACAAATGCTGTTAAAATTCTTGATGAATTTTCTGTAAAAACTTGCTAACCTATGAAAACTTCTTACTTCAAACACACTTCTTGGAGAAGGCCACTCTCTTATATCCCTCACTTTCTCTGGATCCATCTTCAGTTCATTTGAAGAGATTACAAATCCCAAATACACAAGTTCTGTCTTCATAAAGGAACACTTCTTCAAATTCACTAACAACTTTTTCTGCTGCAATCTTCTCAACACCATCCTCAAGTGTCTTAAATGCTCCTCCTCAGTCTTACTATAAACTAGGATATCATCTAAATAAACAATCACAAATTTTCCAATAAAATCTTTGAGCACTTCATTCATTAACCTCATGAATGTACCTGGAGCATTAGTTAAACCAAATGGAATGAAAAGACACTCATACATCCCTTCATTTGTCTTGAATGTTGTCTTCCATTCATCTCCCTCTCTCATTCTCATCTGATGATAACCACTTTTCAAGTCTATCTTGTAAAAACAACTAACTCCACTCAAACAATCCATTAAATCATCCATTATGGGTAGAGGAAATCTATACCTGATGGTTATCTTGTTGATATCTCTAGAATCTATGCACATTATCCAACCTCCATCTTTCTTTGGACTCAACACAGTTGGTACTGCACATGGACTCAGACTTTCTCTGATCAATCCTTTATCCAACAATTCTTGGACCTTCTCCTTGACTTATTCATTCTCTTGAGGGGTCAACCTATATGCGCCTTTGTTCAAAAAACTTTCTCCTGAAATAAGGTCAATATGATGACTAATAATCCTGATGGGCGGTAAAGTATGAGGCAACTCATCCACCACAATGTCAACAAACTCATCCAATAATTACTTAATTTTCACAAGAAAATCATTCGTAGAAGTATTTGTAAGGATTCCTCTTGACTTACCTATAACAAAAAACTACATTTCATGATCTTTCTTAACTTCCTTCAAGAGCTCCTTCCCACTCATGAGAAGTATACTGAGACTAGCCTCCTCTTTGACTTCCTTTTTCTCAAGTGGCAACAACATATGTTTACACCTATTTTTCTCAAGGGTATAAGTATTCTTCCTCCCATCATGTATGACATTTCTGTCATATTTCCATGGCCTCCCCAAAAGAACATGAAAAACATCCATAGGAATGACATCACACAAAACTTCATCCTTATAACTACCAATTTTAAACTCAACTTTACATCATCTACTTGCCATGATTTGATCTCCTTTTTGAAACCAAGATACCCTGTACGGACTTAGATGCGTTGTCGTCTATAACTTTATCTTTTCCACCATCTCCATGGATACTAAATTATCAGTGCTCCCACTGTCTATGATCACCTTGCATACTCTGTCTTTTCTCTTGCAAGCAATTCTGAATAAACTATTTCTTTAGGTTGGTTCCCGTACCTCTTTTTCTGGCTTCACAAGAGATTTCCTCATCATGAGTGATCTTCCCTCTTCTGCTGCCTCTGTTTTTGTCTCCGTCTCCGCATTCCTCTGCTGCACCTCAGAAATACGAGCTTCTCTAATTCCTGCATTCTTATTTTTAGGACATTCCCAAGACATGTGCCCTCTTTTCCCACAAGCATAACACTTGACTTCTCCTCCTCTGCATCTTCCTCTACCTCTTGGAAAAGGTCTCCTTCCTCTAGAGTCTCCTCCTCTAGAACTTCCTCGTCTATTTGTTTGACTGTTAGATCCACTATATTCTTCCCTTGATTTCTGAAACTTTTCTCTGGTGGTTCCTTTTCCTTTGTTAGGATTCTTTCCCCTGTTCTTCTGACTTTTCTTCCTCACCAATTTTTCTTCTGCCTTTAGGGATACCTGATAAGCATATTCTACATTCCTCATATTTATAATACTAATATCATCTTGAATTTCATACCTCAATCCATTAATATACCTAACAACTTTCTCTTCATCATTTTCCTCGTGTTCTTCTCTTATATTCAACTTATAGAATTCTTCAGTATATTCCTTCACTAACAAGACTTTCTGTCTCAGATTCTGAAATCTTATGAACAGATTCAACTGATAATCCTTGGGTATGAATTTATCCTTAAGCTTAGCTACCATTCTATTCCAATTTTTAATCTTAGACTTACCTTTCCTCTTGTTAGCCTGCAACTCGTCCCACCATAAAGCTGCATGTCCCCTCAACCTGGTCACAACATGCTTTACTTTCTTCTCATCATCAATATCCTCATAGTCAAAGTACTTGTCTAAAACACTTATCCAGTCAAGCAAATCTTCTACATTCAAATTACCTTCATACATTGTGACTTCCATCTTTGCTCTGGTGCCCATCTTGACAACATCTCTCAACAATCGCTCCTCTCCTGCTTCTTCTCCTACAACTTTATCTTCTTCTAGATTTTCACTTTTAGCATCACTAACATCACTAATCTTGGGTGCTCTCCTTTGCGTTGCTTCCATGGTGTCCAACCTTGCTTGAAGCTGTCTCATTTCTTCCTCCATGGTTGCGTTAGTTACATGGATATCCTTGCGTCTCCTCGACGGAATGGATTCTGATATATCTCTTTACACACACAGAGCTTTGTCCTACGCTGATACCACTGATGCAAACCCTCTATGGGCCTGCACGATCTCCCGGTCTAGGATCGAACTACACAGGAACCGAAGTGGTTCATGGGTCCTCGCAGAACCCTTAAAATCTTACCATAGGCCTTTCACCACACACTGTGCAAAATTTTTGTACTCATGAGGGTCCTTTTTCTCCAACGAAGTTGTGCGTGCGACCTCGGGCTCAAAACCTTGGGATTAATTTGGAAACGTTTAGTCCGACGCTCCGAAGGACTTACCAACATAACACTCTGCACCCAAAACCTATGAACTGGCGAAGTGTCGCAACTCACATATATGACAGTTGGAATTTTCTCTCGGATCAACGGTCTATGTTCACTTTCAGACTCCGGGGCTTTGGGAGAAAATTACCCAACCCAACAAAATAACTCAATTCACTGGAGTGATTACTGACCGAATTCGATCATAAAGGTGACTCAATCGACGGGTGTAGGGATTACCTTATCCTTCCACTTCCAAAAACACTGACGGTGAGGTTCAATCAGACGACGGATGGGGTCCACCTCCCTTTCACTATCTATGACTAATAAATACTCTGAGACTCCGGGATTTGGGAGATTCTCCACTCCACACAACTATCAACCAACCACCCAGAGAGCCAAATTCAGAATAACTCAGAGATCTACGGTTCATGGTTACCTACCAATTGATGGTTGGGATTAACTCCGGGCTTCGAGGCTCCATGCTTCTCTTGCAACAAACCACTCAAAACTTCCAGAGCAATGAAGTCTGAAGAAAGCATGACTTAATGACTGTGCTCCTTTAATGGATTGAATGACCATGAGGGATTTCAACTCCTCCCGAACATATCTCATCCATTCGACCCTAAAACAAAGGGATTTCTCCTCTTGGAAAAAATTACACTCGCTATCCCTCCTTGAGACTTGTCACTTGAATGACTTGAATTATGGCACACACTTTGCGCTAACTCTCCTGAGATTAGACCCTTAGAACTATACGGGCCGACACACTCCTTGCGCTAACTCTCCTGAGCTTTATCAACACTTAACAAAGTGTTGTCTTTGTGCATTCCTTGCACTGTCCTCCCCTCAAGATTTTAACACTGCTCTGAGTGTAGGCACACTCCTTGCGCTTGCTCCATGCAACTTGCACTATCTCTCTTGAGATTCTGAACCTGTAAACGGTTCGGCCTCCACACACCTTGCGTTGGCACTATGCACTCCTTGCAGGAAGACTACCAGAAGAGAAAAAATTAAAACTTATAACAATATTAAGAATTCATTCAATAAAACATTGAGATACACATTCATACACAGAGATAACAACACAACATATATTCAGTTTCAGAGAAATGAACAACTTCACAGTCTCATAAATTTGAAAACAATTCTCTTCTTCTATATTTATTCAACAACAGTTTACTAAAGTTTAGACAACCTTCAACAACCTCCTTTGGGAATAGATTCATTGATTTATACATGAAGGGGCTTCTCGAGCCTTCCCTCCAAACTATTCTAGTGCTCTCACATCACAATTAAAAGCATCCTACCACTAAGATTATTACAGTAAATGAACATTTACAATTTAGATATGAGTCGGTGCTCAAAATATGTACAATATACAGTCATTAAAGACAAATACAACATTCTTGAGCATATACAATGGCTCTAGTATTAAGATCTCATGGGATCCTTAATTACAAAGGTCTCGAAATTATATTGACGTGCCCTCCTTTGGATCCAATCCAGTTAATGCGCACTGCGCTGGATGCTGAGTCACCTTCCACCACGCCTCTTTAAATGATGATGATGATGCTTCACAAGGCCTTCTTTATACATGGGTTTATTTTGGGTGTACATAAAACCCTTGAGGTTTCTCTAGGTATACTTCTTCCTCAATTACTCCATTGAGAAAAGTGGTCTTTACATCCATCTGATCTAAACTCCAACCCATGAATGCTGCAAGAGATATGATGGCTCTAATAGAGGTATATTAGGGAACTGGAGCAAACATCTCATCATAGTTTTCTCCCTCCTGCTGGGAGAACCCTCTAGCCACGAATCTTGCCTTGTATTTATCGATACTCCCATCTACTGCATACTTTATCTTGTAAACCCATTTTGTAGTGACTACAAACTTTCCTTCAGGTCTAGGTACGATTTCCCATACATCATTTTTCATGATGGATTGATATTCTTCCATCATAATTTCCTTCCATTCTTTCTTATTGACTGATAACCAAATATCTTCAAGTTTTCAACACTTGGCTTCTTTCCAGAGAAAGCTTCTTCTGGAGTCATGTTCTTCAATATATGATGAGGACTTCTATTATGAAAATATACGACTATCATACCTACTTCTCCCCATACAAGCATGGATATATTTTGGTCATTCATCATTACCTTGATAGATTCTTCAATGGATCATTTCTTTCTTTCTGCTACACCATTCTGCTGAGGATTGTAGGGATTAGTGAGCTCCCTCATAATCCTGGATGCTTTACAAAAGACGACGATCTCCTTGGAGGTGTATTCTCCTCCATTATTAGATCTTTATTTTCTTGTATCTAAGTGAACGATGTCCAAAGACTCATTTTTCTTTCCACACTTCCTTTAGAATTGGTAATTGGTGAGATCACCTGCCTAACCACTTGATGAAGTCATCTGCTCCATGTTTCCAACTATTATTGTAGCTCCTTCTCAGAGCTATTGGTTGTGACTTTCCCGTAACAAGAAAAACAAGAGAAAAAATATTTCCAATAGCATTTTCATAAGAAGATATCTATGGTAACAAGGATGGTAGTCATCATAGGATTACCAAGGTGACTTGCCCGGGAACAGAAATGTCTCCTAGAGGAGATGTTAGTTCAGTTTTCAAACAAGTGTAATATGCATATATATCAATAGTAATTACATGCAACCAAGTATACCTAGCAGTAATAGAACCTTTCAAAGATTGTTGTCACAACTATAGTGTTTACTTCAACTATATAAACTATCAAACTTGATATGTGCAAAATGAAACTTAACAATTTGATTAATCAAACCTAGAACTTGTGATCTAGATTATTTTCGGCACAAAACGAGAGCAAAGATATAACACATAAATATTCAGAGATATTGCAAGAGAGACAACAATATAATAGATATATATCGGAAATATAAAAAGAGTCAAATATATACAGTAATACACGATTTCTATTAATGAAATGAATGTACAGAGACTGTAAAAACACAGAGTGAAAGACTCGCTAGAATGGTGGCAGCTTATCTCTGAGAAGAGATGTGACGACTAATCACATTTACAAGAAGATGATTACAATGAGGCTCTGAAGTCCTTTTTACAATAAACAGGAATGCCAAAAACCATAGACATAAAAAAACCTAACCCTAGGAGATGAAGCGCCAAAATTCATGTGGGTCCCATTTGGGTAAGTTAGTACATCAACTTCTCGGGATCGTAACTTTTGCATACGATCTCCGTTTTAGGCACATGATAGCCAGTTAGAAAGGTATTGTTGAGGAGATTCATTTTGGGGGCTCAATCATGCCTTCAAATATTATTGAGAAGCTCTGTCTTGAAAAACCTTCATTTAGGCCCTCAAAATGACCCCGGAAGTTAAAACTGCTAAAAATAGTAAATTGCCAAAATTGCCAGAAAACTGTTTTGATCCAGTTGGAAAAGGTGGGTGGCCACTGATATACACATGGATCAATCCTCCCTCCTTAGGAAGAAATGGTCTCCATTGCGTTGAGTGCCCGGGGGAGAGGGAAAAACGTTTGCCGAATCTGCATCTTGGTGAGCTGCTTGCCTTGCTGGAGACGTCGCGCTGCTCAGTTTGTGGAAGTCTGTCACAAACCTGTTGAGGTTGAGGCTATTCAATAAGTCAAGATACATGAAAGGATGGTGTGTAGAATAAATCTTTGCGCTTTGCTGCAACCTTTTCGACCTGCTTCTGTTGGATATAAGGTGCTTCGGGCGAGGCTGTAGTGGTTGTAGTGTCCTTCTGTTCCCCTTTTGAACAGATTGTGAAGAAGCTGAATTTTGCAGTATGAGATACTACCTTGTGGCACTTTTTAGGTGGAACAATAGTCAGAACTACCTGTGGTATTCTGTATGACCCCCCAAAGTAATAATGACACTACAGGGTCGAGACTCATAAACATCATGACGTCTCCACATATATGATTGTCCCAAGAGGACATCACAGACATCCAGTGGGGAAACATCACATAATACCTCATCCTTGAAGGGTTGGATGCCGTATGACAATCGACACTATTGCTTGACACAAGGATCTCTTCCTTGGAAAAACCATCTGATGTTGTATGGATGTGGGTGTGGTGTTTTCGACAATCCCAACTGTTTGATGAGCTCTGCTAAGATGAGGTTCTTCTGGCTTTCTCTATCAACAAAAAAATGCAGCAGGGTCCCCTTCACCCACATCTGTGAATGAAAAAGAATCTCCCCCTCTTTAGGATCTGTTGGTTCGTCTGGTTGAATTACTGCAGTCGCGGCAATAGCAGTGGCATCTGCGTCAATGATCTGTCCTTTACCAGTAATTTCACAATCAGATTCCGAATCAGGGTTCGACTCCTTATCTTTGATCTCGGCCACCAATGAATGTTTTGAGAGAAATTCATCGATGTTGTGCCAAGGGATTTTGTGGAAATCACACCATTTTCCGGTGTCCGTATTTGTTTTCCATTGACCCTTTTTTTCCTATGGCTTGGACTGGTTTTCGGGAGATTGTTTGTTAGGGCCGTCTTTGTCATACTTTGGTTGTTGCGGATTTGCAGATATGAACTCCCGTTTGTTTTGGTGCTTAAATTTCTGCTCGATTTTAACAACATATCAATAAGCAACACCAAGTGATGAGATGTCTAGAAAATCCATTTCAGTTTGGATGTATCTGTGTAGAGCCCCACGGTATTTCAGAACCAAATGTCGTTCGAAGTCTTTGATACCCAGCTTGGTGCACAAAGTATGGAAGGTATTGGTGAACTCTGGAACTGCTTGGCCCCTCTCTTGCCGTAGTGTGGTCCATCTCATGTACTGGTCCTCATATTTTCCAACATGGTAATACTGTTGCTTTACCGCATCCACAAAAAAATGCCAAGTGGGCTCGACCCCATATATTCCAGACTCCTCTGTGGAACTTTTCTCCCAGTAAGTTTCCCACCAATGTTTGACATGGGGGAGATATTTAAGGTTTGCGAAGGTGATCTTTTCTCTTTCGAAAAAATTGTGAACAGAGAAATAACCTTCTAGTAGATTTAACCATTTGTCTAGGGCGTCTGCATCTACCTGTCCTTCAAATACAGGAATATCAAAAGCAACTTGTACCTTAAAAGGCGAGGTGCCTCCAAAGTAGCCACTTGATGAATATGTGCCTGCTACTATCGGCAAGGGTTGAAGGATGTGGGCAAAATTCTCCATCATTTCATCCCTCTGTCGCGTGAGAGATTGCTCAAGCAATAGATTGATAGGATCGTTTGCTTCGTCGTTTTTCTTTTCTTATTCCATTGAGGGTTTCTTGGGTGTGAGAGAGAGATTTTCCTCAAGAGAGACAAGCTTGAGACCCAACTTTCTATACTTGGACCTCATTGGGGACATGCACTGAAAAAAACGATCAAGAACAGCTTGCTCTAATACCACTGATCCGGATTATTTTAGGCACGAAACGAGAGTGGAGATATAACACATAAATATTCAGAGATATTGCAAGAGAGATAAAAATATAACAGAGATATATTAAAAATATAACAAGAGTCACAGATATACAATAATACACGATTTCTATTAATGAAATAAATGTACAGAGACTGTAAAAATACAGAGTGAAAGACTCGCTAGAATGGTGGCAGCTTATCTCTGAGAAGAGATTTGAAAGCTACTTGCATTCACAAGATGTTACAATGAGGCTCTGAAGGCTCTTTTACAATAAATAGGAATTCCAAAAACCGTAGACATCCAAAAACCTAACCGTAGGAGATGAAGCGCCAAAAGTCATGTGGGCCCCGTTTGGGTAAGTTAGTACATCAACTTTCCGGGGTCGTAACTTTTGCATACGATCTCCGTTTTAGGTGCATGATATCCCGTTGGAAAGGTATTGTCGTGGAGATTCATTTTGGGGGCTCAATGATTCCTTCAACTATAATTGAGAAGATTGATCCCGAAAAACCTTCATTTAGGCCCTCAAAATGGCCCCGGTAGTTAAAACAACTAAAAATAGTAAATTGCCAAAATTGCCAGAAAACTGTTTTGAGCCAGTTAGAAAAGGTGTGTGGCCACCGATATCCACCTGGATCAACCTAGAACCTCAACCGCTTCTTCCTATGAATGTAATGAATCCAAGATCATTGCTTGGACAAGTTCTCTTGTACATTCCCTGCAAAACACACTCATGCTTTGCTGGATGATATAACATGAAAAGCATATACAAGTGCATACCTTTGAAATTCACAACATTGTTCAACTTATCTTCTAATATGAAACTAGACACCATCTTTACAAGAGGAGTTTAGAAACTGAATCAAGAAGGTTCAATGATTAGAACAAGTTAGAAACTATGAAATTTCAACTTTGACTACATAATCAATTTTGACCAAAAGTCAACCTTTGACTTTGACTATGACCCAAAAACTCAAACTTGATGTTTTTGCTGGCTGAGGACACTAGAGTCTGCGCTAGTCTAGGGTGCACTAGAATATCCATAAATTAGGTTCAACACTTCACTTAAGGTTCCCAAAGATTTAGATTAGGGTTTGTTGAAACTGCAAAATTAGAAACCCTAGTTGCAACTGCAACTGATGCCACAACGAACTTAACAAAGAACTACCACTTTACCTTCCAACAATTAGACTTTCTTGAATGTGGTGCGATCCCATAACCTGTTAAGATGTGCTCGTTTAACCATAGACAATATCACAATATTGTCACCCAACCATTGGCACGCAACCACCCTCGAGCACCGTAACCTTGATAGATAGAATAATTTTGGAAGCAGTACCAGACCCAACATATAACCAAGAGATAACTCACCTTTCTCCAAAGGTAACACACCAAGAAGAAAGTCCAAAAACCATAAACCAATACCACCTCCCAGCTACAGTCGTTGCAACTACACTCCTCCTCTAGACTTGTGCACCACTTATCTTGAGTGTGAAAGAGTGTGTACAAATGAGCTAGATCATCTCTTATTTATAGTGGTTCTTGTCACTTGTCTGGGCCGACTTGTCCTTTTAGAAGCTAATACTTTAATAATAATAATTTTATTGAGTCGACTTGTCTTCTAGGATTTTTACACATCTATTTAGGATTTCTATGGCTTCCAGAATATTCTAATCTAGTCAGAGGTTACACATGGAGGTTGATACCTCCCACAACTACCATAATATCAACAATTTTACCCTTAGGTTCTCACTGATGTTAGAACCTCAAGCATAGAATATACAAGATTCCTTTGGGCCACTGCTCTCCTTAGATAAAGGAAAATTTATAGTCTCTGGAATTGAGGATTCCAACCACAAATGGATGGTTTCACTCTGCATGAATTCATGAGAGCCGCCACATAGTTTATTCTATCCAAGCATTTAATCAAAACCCCGTCAACGAAAGATCAATGATTCACACTACACTACTGCTTTCTATGCCAAAGTGGGATACATTAGCAATATGAAGCTTAACTAGATCGAAATTGACTCTCTTCCATTTCGATTTCCAGCTAAAGGCCACATTAATTAACTGTGTACGCCGTATATTTGGAATACAAATGATAAAACCCTAAGCACCTCATCCATGATTAACCTATTTCCATAGCCACCTTTCCATCCAGGGATTTCCCATTGAACATTTATATCATCTTCATCACATATAACATACTCAACTAAAACCACAACTTGAAATTGGATGGACTCCCCCCACGTAGGTAGGTCAAATCATCATCACGCTTCAGGCATGAATGCTGGTTGGGATTTCGGGGCACACACAATTGAATGGATTCTATATTTGCTTAAGAAACTAGATATCAATTGGATGAGAAAGAAGAAACATATTTAGAGATGAGCTAGGAGACTGATCTGTTTACAAAAGAAGATCCTAGGTCACATTCAAAAGAGGTATATCTTAGTAATCGAATCACCCACTATGTGCAAAGGTATATTCAAGTGTTTTTGATACCTAATTCCACATTGTGGAGAAAACTCCAATTACGAAGTCTGAGCAACAATTACACTGACATAAACCCTAACATGCATAGGCGTTTCTGGACAAATTTGCAAGCAGAGTGATAGAAATATGCACAAATTCAATAGACAAACTTGTATGTAGTGTAATGTATAGGGTATGCGTAGAGGCAGGCGGGTACATAGGAACATTTTTGTATGCGACAGATTGAAATGCTGAACAAAGAGAATTCCAAGATGATGTGGATCTGGTGGTCCACTTCATGAGAAAATCATGAACACATAACATAACTCCATATATGCATAATAAATAATATTTTAATTACTATCCATTTAATATATTTACTTGACATCATATGAAATAGAATACATGTAGGGAATGATAAGTCATATCCTTGGAAAAGGTCATGACTTATCATAGACCAAAGGTCATGACATATCATTTACATTATAATGCCTATTTACATAATTACAAACCTATAACATATTATTACATGATAATAAATGTAATATGCTTTAGGTATATTACAAGTCTCCCCCCTTTGAAAATGCTTTGTCCTCAAAGCATAGGGAATGGGAAACTCTTTTGATAGAATGACATTATTTTGTAACTGTTATTGAAAAGTTGAATACACGAGGAAATATGACAAAGACACGAGGGAATATTGCCGCATTGAAAAAAAATCAATCCATCCAAGGTGGATTTTATCTGGAACTCTCCGATGATAAGATTCTGGATACGTTCTTCATTGTTGATTTCAAGGCACATATATCTTTGAATGCCTAGGAATTTTATCCTTCTTAATGTCAGATTTAGTCTTGTCATGATTTACTTGAGTCATCATGATGATATTTGATTTTTTTGTATTTATTGGTGCAACAACATCCTTTGACTAACCTATGACTTTATTAGTGGCAATCAACGATATGTCAACTTCAATTGAATCTGTGGATGTTTCTTTACCATAGAATTGTTTGTTGAAATCGACTTTTGGAAACACCTCCACTAATACAACTTCATTGTTAAGAACATTAGGTTTTTCCATGTTGATCAAGTCGGTGCTAGTGCCATTATCCATGGTTTGAGTTTCTTGTTGTGCCTTCCTTTTATTCTTCATTTTCTTGAGTCTACAAGTAGACTTTGATTATGATTTCTCAAATGATAAATTTCTTCATTTTTGGACAATAGTTCTTTATTGATATTTTTATACTCATTTTTTGAGTGTTTCTTATATTACTAATTTGTTGTTACAACTCTTTAATTTGTTGTTGAAAGTTATAAACTTTTGTATCTTCTCCAATTCTGTTCGATTTTGCACAATTTCTTCATCTTTGCTAATAAGAATTTTATTCACTTTTTAAAACTTTTCCATTAATTCTATATGATTTTGTTGTTCATTCTGATATGAATCCGATGATAGAGCAAGATGCTTTGAATTAATGTATCACACCATTATTTTTTTCATAAGGTGCTTAAAATCTATGTACTTTTTATCAACATTGATGGTAAAAGTACCAATAGATTTCAACCAAGAGTTCCCTAGGACTGCGTCAACTTCCTTGGTTTGTAACACAAAAAAATTACATTTTGGGGAGTACTCATTTATGTTTAATTATAAATTATTAATCTCATAATCATACTATTGTGTAAGAGCTCTTTTTGTTGAAATTACTAAAACAATTGA
>ML788070.1:62374-85222 GCA_009831015.1 Picea engelmannii
TAACCCAACACCCTCGATGCTGAGGAAAATAGAGCACATAAGAACATGCAACCTTCAAATTGATGAAGAGGTAAGTGATCACGTTCAAACGAAAGAGAGAGGGAACCCCCATATTTTTTTATCTACTGTAGAAAATGGATCTGAAGCCATCGCCTTCCTACGGTACCACGATAAAAAAAAGTCGATCCCCATCCACAGCGAATGACATATCCCAATACCCTCTGTAATCGTTTTGGTATATCTTCTTGCTATTACGATAACTCTTTCTCTCCTGGAAATTCTAAAGATTAAGTGGTAAGGTATTGAACGAAGAATGGTGGATAAAATTTGGTAGCCATCTTGCAAGGATTGTTGAAGGTTATTGCTGGAATAGAAATATCTCTCACAAATACTTCTAAGTATGAAGGCGAGGGTTGCAAATCAGGAGGGATAGGAGTCGATCTGACCATTGAGCCAAGCACAACTGGAAGGGAATTGTGCAACAAATGGAAAGGAATTGTGAAGATATTGTTTCTTAGATGCTGAGAAGTGATCTGAGTGCATCAATATCCCATGTGCCCATTGGAGTCAACAAGATCCCACATCGAGACAAATTCATTTTCTTGAATAAAATTTTCCACATCTAAGGTAATTAAATTTTGTTTGTTTTCCTCATTAGTTTCTCCACATGGTATGTGGGAAATCATTGCCTACAAATTTTTCCTATGAGAAGTGTTGCTCATAGTAAGAGAAAAAGTTCAAAATTCACTAGTCAGTATGAGAGCACAAGGGAGAATTTATTGAATGAAGTTTAAAAAGTATTTTGTGTGATCTTGTGACATATAGAAAATGAAATTTTAGATATTTTTCAATGTAAAATAGTGAAAAGGAGGTTGGTTGCTCCATTTTGTAACAATTGAGGAAGTGATGGGAATCCATAATAAAATAGATTATTTTTGCTTGTGTCCTAAATTCGTCCGAAATTGAATAAGGGGATCTTAGGTACACCTTGCGTAGTGTGTTGTGGTGAATTTTTCATGGAGGCTTATATTGTTTCCTGTCTAGTTTTGATATAAAAAAACTTACAATTTTAGCATTTAACGCAACACACACACAAGCTCAAGCACAATGTTGCTCATGCATATGCATTCAAGAAAAAGTAATGCAAATCAAGCATCGACAAAGAATACTAAAGCAATGAACAAGTCAAGCTCGTAATCAAAGGAGAACTAGACTCAAAAGCATCGACAACACATTCAAATTTGAAGAGTAATTCAAATTCAGAATCATGATTTATTGTAACTTGGAAATAGTCCTTTTGTAAGTTTACTTGTTTTTCTAAATCAAGTGAAGTTGAATTTGTAATTGGGTGCATTCTCAGTTGAACCCGACACCCACAACTTGCTTGTATCATTCTATTCCCGAGTCATTGTAATTTTGAGTCGAAATTGAAAAGGTTGAGTAGTTTAAACTCAAATCATTGTAATACTTTGGGATGCATTTTCGGTGGTAACCGAAATCCTCAACTTCCTGGAAGAAAGTTCAAGTGAGAAACTTCAACTGAGGATGAAAGTATAAGCAAGTGTGAGCAAGCGATTTCAAGGATTCAAGTGAGTGAAACAAATTCAAACGAGTTCAAGCGAGTGATTCAAGTGAGGGAGTTGCAAGTAAGCCTTCTTTTGTCGAGTCAAATTGTGATCAAGATCTACTTGCACAAGGAGAACTCATTTAGTGTTTTGAAATGGCTCAAAATATCGAATTATTAGAGTTATTGAACACTCTAATTATCACTGTTGAAGACAACACAGTGGTACTGAACAAATAAACTCTACAATTTTTTCTAACTTGTTTGCAAGTGACACAAGCCAAAGTTAGACTTCTTCAATCTCAATCCTAACTATTGAATGATGAGTTGATACATCTAAAAAATGAATAGCTAGTGAAGTGTTCTGAACTAGTTTTTGTTCAGAACAACCCTCTCTATAATGATGATGATGATGATGTTGATGTTTTTGATCAACATATAATGAAGGAGCAACTCAGTAATACAACTCTGGATGTAGACGAACATGAAGCTATTTTTGAACCTTCATTTCAAGAGTTTTCTTTTGAATTTAGTGAAGAAAACCTTTCAATGATGCAACAACATGTAGTAAATCAACTTTCGCAGATGTCAAAGAAACAGGTTGAGAATAATATTTCCAATCCCATCATCAGACCTTGGGAATAAATTATTTACAACAAGAATAGAACATGACTTGGATATGACAAGGAAGTCACCTTTCATATTCCCAATTATTCCAAACCAATCCAGTTCCAAAGTGATGGATTCCTTCAAGAAGTTTCAACTTCACCTGTTCTAGTTGAGCATCATAATGATAAGTGCCAACATTGTAATCGAGTTGGTCACATGGAGAATCAGTGTTTTGATATCCATCCTTGCCATCATCGTGGAAATCATGACCATTATTCAGAGAGATTTTCAACACTGAAGAAACCTGCAAGATTGAAGATTCACTATGAGTGGATTGATCCTTGGAAATGGTCATCAACAACCAAGCGATTATATAAGTCTTACCGAAGAATTCAATCTCGAGTAAAGACCAATCTTGTAGCACATAACATTTTTGTACCTCACATAAGTGGTCTCCTTATGGCATAGCTTTCGAGCATGGCCCTCATGGGATGAGATAACATGTGGTTTTTTCTACATGCCCACTTCATGTTGTACACAAATGGAATAAGTACGATACTCTCTTAATCCTAGAATAGGAATAGGGAGTACAATGATGTAACTCTTCTGTACCTTAAAGGGGGGATTTCAAAATTCCAGTGACGATGGTTCATGAAACCACTTGTGGTCTCTCCTTTCAACTGACAAAGGGGGGAATTGATGATGGAATTGGTTTTTCAGACTAAAAGTTTCGACAACAAGTATGCCAGATGGGCATGAAATTTGCCAAATGGGCAACTTCAGTCTGGAGATGACAAACTTTAGCAGAATTATGGTTCAATAAGTTTAAGTTGAATTATACATAATTGGAATGTTGATTTTGATTTTGAGAGAAATGATGTGGACGTTTGGTTCACATAGATGGTCATTCGACCTAGCAGAGGACAAGAGGATCCTTCTGCATTGCAGCTTGGCATTTGATTGAGTTGTCAGGCATTTTTAGGGACGCGTCAGACTAGAAGCTGATTAACTTCTCTTGGTTCACTCTAATCATATTGGAGTTTACATTAAGTGAACAAATTGCATACATCTTGGCTCACATATTACATAGTGAGATTTTTTAGAGATGGCAGAATTTGGCAGGATTATGGTTCAATGAATTGCAATTGAATCATACACATTATACATTGGGATGTTGTTGGACACCTAAAAGTGTCAATATTGGTTACTGGTTATCCGGAAACCATTAGATACATGGTATCGATTGGTTAGTGGTCATCCCAAACGACAGATTCAGAGAGCACTTCAGTGATACACTGATAGTAGAGTAGTGATACTACATGTTCACCAATTAGTAGAGGACATTAGATTCTTCTAGCTCAAATACTTGGAAAAGTGATCGAATTGACAAGTAATCATGAAATGTTCAGATATTGCAGCTGTTCACTTCCATATCTCATCTCTTTTCTAATTCATTTCAGATGAACCATTCAACATCCGGATTGGCGATTTTTCAGGAAGTTCTTCATTGAGGGAATTGTTATCCTATGTCTTACCTTAAGCAATCACTAAGTCTAAATTGTCACCTATATTTGTATTATTCATTTAGGATATTAGTAATATATCCTCAAGTGGTGACTAATGAGTTAGTTAATATTTCCTATCCTAGTCATCATGCATTATTTTAGGATCGAGAGCAAATCTCTCTATGAGGTGGCATCACCCATTGTACTATAAATATGTAACATTGATGTGAATATAATAGTGTTGGCTAATGAGCCTTTTCCGCCATCTTGTTGTTCTTGTCTATATTTTATCATTCTCACCATGTCTACACTTAGTATTCACGAATTCACTTTGAGTGTGTGTACACATACAAATTAAAAAATGAAAAATATGTTGGTTATTTGTTTTATTAGAGTTGGATTCAATTTCCCTGAAAATTGGTTTGGTTTTGTTACTATGGTAGTTTAACTAAATTCCGAGAACATTCCTATCTAAATTCTGAGAACATTCATAATTACTTAAAAAGTATATATTAAAAATGAAAAAATTAATTAATAAATAAGAACTAAAAACATTCAAATGTGTTTGTTAAGTTTGAAAATTGGATCAAGGTTTTCGTTTTTTTTTGGTAATTTAACAAAATATCGATAAATTTTCTACCCATCAGTTCCTTTAAATATTCTTCATTATTACTCTATTCTAACATCTTATAGCTTTTAGTCTCTTATTATAGGTGGAGTGTCCACTTGAAACGTTGGACATTTCAAAAAATTCCTACACAGTATTTATCTAGAAATCTTATGGAGACAATTTTTCTACTTTCCAAAATGATATTTAAAGAAAATGTATTTTTAAAATCAAGAAAATTAAAAAAGTGAGACTAGGTTGCACAGTGAAAATTGGTGGTTCTTGGTGCCCTGGGAGCGAGAATGATGATAACTCTCCATGTAGCACTCCAAGTGGATGCCAAGGTTCTGGTACATTGAGCAATGCTACAAGGGATGAAAAGGTACCGAGTTGGGTAAAAAAGAAAGGTTGGGTTGGGTGAACAAGTGACTATGGAAAGTTGAGAAAAGAGAGGGTCTTTGCCCCACCTATAAATGAGAATGGGGTCCAGGGAGATTTTATATAAAACATGATAAATTATGTTTTACATAGGTAAGGGGTGGAGGGCGATAAATTATGTTTTACATAATATCTTCCTCCACCCCCTACCTATGTAAAACATACTTTATTACTTTTTAAATCAAATCTTATGTTTTACATAATATCTCCCCCCACCTCCTACCTATGTAAAACATAATTTATTACCTTTTACACCAAATATTATGTTTTACATAATATCTCCCCTCACTCCCTATTTATGTAGAACATAATTTATTACCTTTAACATCAAATCTCCCCCACTCTAAGAGATATTTTACGTAAAAGGTAATAAATTATGTTTTAGGTAGGTGGGGTGGGTGGAGATATTAAGTATGTAAAATGTAATAAATTATGTTTTACATAGGTACTGGGTGGGGGGAGATATTACATAAAACATAACAAATTATGTTTTACATAATATCTTCTCTCACCCCCTACCCATGTAAAAAATAATTTATTATATTTTACATAAAATATCCCCCACCCCCATAAATGAGGGTAAAACATATTTTACATAATATCTCCTCCATCGCTTATCTATTTTCACCAGGAAAATAGGCACAGGAAACTCACTAATACTTCCCCACGTTCGTGGATGGTAAGGGTGCTAAACCTCAACCCCCACCCCTTATCTATGTAGAACATAATCTATTAAGTTTTACATAAAATTTCTCCCCACCCTCACCCTCATAAATGAGGGTGGGACATGTTTTACATAATATCTTTCCCCACCCCCTACTTGTTTAAAACATAAGTTATTAGGTTTTACATAAAATATTGACCAACCCCCACCGCCATTTAACATAATTTATTAAGTTTTACATAAAATCTCCTCCAACCTCCACCTCAATAAATGAAGGTCATAAATAAATTATGTTTTACATAAGTAGGGGGTGAGAGTAGATTTTAGGTAAAACATAATAAATTGTGTTTTATATAGGTAGGAGGCGGGGGGAAATATTATGTAAAACATCATAAATGAGGGTGAGGGTGGGGGTCGGGGAGATATAAAAATAATACTAATATAATTTTAAGGTCACGACCAAGCCAGACACCAAATTGGTGTATGATACCCCCTTGTTTGTGGGACAAGGGACCCCCTCCGTGCAAGGATTTGACTGCTAAAGTCTACAGAGGTGTACATACCCTACCCCCATATGGTTTGAACCTGTGACCTCCAAGGAGGAAACACACGTTCTTAACCATTAGGCCCACTCGGTTTGTACATGTAAAAGGTAATAAATTGTGTTTTACAAAGGTGGGGGAAGATATTATGTAAAACATAATTTACACAGGTAGGAGTTGGTGGAAATATCATGTAAAATGTGATAAATTATGTTTTACATAGGTTTGCTAATCTAGATTATTTTCGAAATGAGATGAAAGAAAAAAAAATACAATGAAATACTCATGAAAATTTCTAGAAACAGAGAAATACAACAATACTTGATTTCTATTAATGAAATAATTGTAAAGAGACTATAAAAATACAGAGTGCAAGACTCGCTAGAATGGTGGCAGCTTTATCTCTGAGAAGAGATGTGACGACTACATTCATTCACAAGAAGATGATTAAAATGAGGCTCTGAAGGAATTTTTATGATAAACATGAATGCCAAAACCATGGACATCCAAAAACCTAACCCTAGGAGATGAAACTCCAAAAGTCATGTGGGCCCCATTTGGGTAAGTTAGTACATTAACTTCCTGGGGTCATAACTTTTGCATACGATCTCCGTTTTAGGCATTTGATAGCCCGTTGGAAAGGTCTTTTCGAGAACTACACATTATGCCATCAAACTCTAACTTTGTCTATATTTTGACTATGGAGAGGCAAAAAACAACTGTTTAGGCCCCAAAATGGCCTTGGAAGTACAAAATATGTGTTGTCATGAAAACATACAAAATAAGCTAGTTGGATTAGGTGGGAGGCCATCAATATCCACCTGGAAGATGTGTAGGTCTTCCAACAACCCTAGAAGTGTATAAACCACAATGACAAAGAAGTACACAAGAACGTGCTGTACTAAAAAATGACAAGAGGAGCCAGTTGGAATAGATGGGTGGCCACCAACATCCACCTGGATCAATCCTCCTCCCTTAGGAAGAAATGGTTTCCATTGAATTGAGTGCCCGAGGAAGAGGGGAAATCATTTTCTGAATCTGAATCTTGGTGAGCTGCGTGCCTTGATGGAGAAGTTATGCTTCTTGGGTTGTGGAAGACTGTCACAAACATGTTGCTAGAGGGGTTTAATATTTTCCACCAACCTGTTGTCTCTGGGTTGGATGGGGCATTGTGTAGGCACCATTGTAGGTGAAGAAACAATATCTTTTGTCTCTTCAACAATATGTTTTTGCTGGATAGAAGTTGTTGAGGCTGCAGTGGTTGTAGTGGTGTTCTGTGCATCCTTTGAACATACCGTGAAGCGGATGAATTTTGCAATATGAGATATTACCTTGTGGTGCTGTTTTGGTGGAGCAATAGTTAGAACTACCTCTGGTATCCTATAGAGCTGACCTCCCAGAGTAATAATGACACTACGGGGTCTAGACTCATAGACAACATGTCGTTTCCACATATATGGTTAGCCCAAAACAACATCATAGACATCAAGAGGGGAAATATCACACACTACCTCATCCTTGAAGGGATGTATGCCATAGGATAGGGGACACTGCTGGCTGATGTGAAGATCTCATCCCTGGTGAAGCCACCCAATGTTGTATGGCTGCAGGTGTGGTGTTGTCGACAATCCCAAATGTTTGACGACCTGAGTTGAGATGAGGTTTTTCTGGCTACCGTTATCAACAATGAAATGAAATGGGGTCCCCTTCACCCACATTTGCGAATGGAAGAGGTGATCCCCCTCTTTAGGATCTACTGGTTCTTCTAGCTGAATTGTTGTGGCCGTGATAGTAGTAGTGGGGTTTGCGTTGATGATCTATCTATTTTCAATATTTTCTGGATCGGATTCCGAATCAGGGTTTGGCTCTGTGTCTTTGACCTCGACCACCAATGACTGTTTCGAGCGACATTCATCGGTTTTGTTCCAGGGGATTTTGTGGAAGTCACACCACTTCCCAGTGTCATTCTTCGTCTTTACTTTACCATTTTTTTCCCGTGTCTTGGACTGGTTGTCTAGAGGCTGTTGGTTAGGGTCATCTTTAAAGTGCTTTGGTTATTGCATATTTGTAGATCCAAATTCCCATTTGTTATGGTGCCTAAATTTCTGCTCGATTTTGACATCATATCGATAGGAACTCCCAATGATGAGATGTTTAGGAAATCCATTTTGGTTTGGATGTACCTATGTAGAGCCCCACAATTTTTCAGAACCAGATGTCGCTCAGAGTCTTTGATACCCAGCTTGGTGTGTAAGGTATGGAAAGTATTTGTGAACTCCGACACTGTTTGGTTCTTCTCTTGCTGCAGTGTGGTCCATCTCATGTACTGGTATTCATAGTTATCAACAAGATAATAATATTCTTTGAATGCATCCACAAAAAAAATACCAAGTTGGCTTGGCCCCATATATTCCAGATTCCTTTGTGGAATTTTGCTCCCAGTAAGTTTCCCACCAATGTTTGACATGGGGGGGAGCCTTGAGGAGTGCGAAGGTGATCTTTTCCCTGTTGAATTTTTTTTGAATAGAGAAATAACCTTCTAATAGATTTGACCATTTTTCTAGAACATCCGCATCTATTTGACCTTCAAATATGGGAATATCAAAATTAACTTGTACCTTGTGTTGTTCCAGAGTCTGTACTTAAGGCTTTAAAAAGTACAGTGTCTAGGCATCCCAAAGTTAGTAAGATGTAAAAAGGGAGGAGGGTATACCTTCGGGAAAGGAAGCTAGGGTTGATTTCTAGGTTGTCGCTGTCTGGATTCCAACTGTTGATCTTTGGCATTGATAGAGCATAACAATATACTCGGTTTAATTAACCATTTGTCTATTTGCACTATGTCTATTTGAGTTATTTGTGATATTTCGGCTAACTCTCTTTCTTCATTTTCCTTGATATTTAGCATATATTTAGCTGTATTGATCTGACCCAGTATCTCCATGCCACTTTCACCATAGGAACCCAAACAAATCTCACTTAACGAACCAAAAATTTCTTCGCAAGATTTCCTTAGCTTCATAGCTTGTTGTTTGCCTTCAGATATAATTCGCTCCCATTCTTTCAACAAGATATTACCCCTGGTCTGCTCTGCGATGGGAAAACTAGAACTACTACTTGTTTCCCTTCTCGTTGTGGCTATAATAGCTTGTTGGAACGCCACCCGAGCTACTCCGACATCCCTTTCTTTAAGAGAGAGGTTTTCCAACACCTGATCAATGAGTTGGAAGCTACTTTGAATTGTTTCTACTTTAACAAGCAGACCCTATTGCGCTGCCGATAACCTTTTTCTGATCTCTATTGCCTGGGATTGAAATATCTTGATATCAATTACCTAGCTTTCGACGAATTCTAGTTTGGCCCAAAGCTGGTCTATCAATTCTCCCTGTTGGCTTATCCGAGTTTGACTCGTCTGAACCTTCAACTGTGTCTGTTCGAGATCGACTTTAAGCCGCTTGTTTTCTTTTTGATCTTCTATTCTTGCTTGCTTTAAAGTCACACTTGCCTGATCTTTAGCAGCAGCCTCTGTTGTAGCTATTTTAGCCTCTAGCGTCTTGATCAAATGATTTTTTCATTTTAGATGATCTTTTAGGGTCCCGACTAAATATTGGTTCATCGTGGCGAAAGCCCCCAATGTTCCTACTATTTGTGTCACGAATTCTACTTTCTTCATATTTCTCCCATCAATTAAGATTTTAAATTTCTTAGAGACATTACCTACCTCTTGGTAGAGTTCTTGTCTCACAACCACTTTCCTCTTCTTATCGAAGAAGAATTCATTTAGAGGTAGCTCTTCTACTGATATAGGTGTCAATTTTTCACCCAATATCCAACCTGCGTCCGGGATTTCCTTTGCAGATTGTAGGGGGGTAATGGAGGCGATAGAAGATTTCCTGGGAGTAATGACCGAAGTTGGCTCGCTTGGAGGATCGAAAGCCTCAGCTTCCAGTTTCGGGCCCCCAACTTGCTCTTCTTTTTATCCTGTTGTTCTTCTTGGCCGGGTGCTAAACCTTTAGAGCCTTCGGCTTCTGTTTGATGCTCCTTTGCTATCATCGGATATTCACCCCGTAATACTGGAGGAAGGAAACTCCGCCTATGCTCTTGGAATTTGACAACATCGACCCTCTCTTCGGGCGACAGGGCTTGTATTCGAGCCAAAACATCGTTATAAGATTTCACGCCTCGGAAAATATCATCATGAGGTGAATTCTCATGCTCAAATATTTTAAGGCCACAGCTGGCCAAATGATTACTCACGACCCTGTGTGGATCGTGTTTCTTGAATTCGATGTGAACCAACTTTATATCTTCTAGGGTTGCTACCTCCGCCTTTGCATGCCTAAAGTCTAATAATGAATAGGTGTTTAAATGAACATGAAAAGGTGGCCATACCTTTTTTGAAAACCCTTTCAGTTCTTTACTTATACCGTCGATTACGGTTTAACTGGCGATCTCGCGACAAGCCAGTCTGTCGGGTATAAGTAAGGGTAAAGCATGAGGAGGGACGGAAGCGCCAAAAACCCTGATGTATGGAAATTCTTTCTCCATGTACCAATCAGCCACTCTGCTTAAATTTGCCATGATGCTATCCGATATCCTGGGTGGCAGATTACCGAAGATGGCAACATGCATCGGTACCATTACCCAGTTGAAGATTTCGTATATGAAATCTGAAGCCTCGTCCTTCCAAAGATTAGAATGGTATACATGGACTGGCTCAGCATCCGATGGAGCCCAGCTCCAATTCATCAAGGGAAAAGGTGTCATGGAACATACTGCGTCCATGAGATATGTGGACATAAAAAATGAAGCAACTTTCCCGCTCTCTTTCTGCGTCTGATATTCTGTAATCCGACTGGTCAGGCTGTCTGATAACATTTTGGCCCAGTCGAAAGAAGAGCCTTTTGCTACTAAGTATATCAAGGGAACCCATGGGAGGAAAAAATGCGTGGTGTCTTCCCTCTCATACAATCTACAGGTCATCATCGCTACATATTTGAACTGTGGTTCCAAAGAAGATATGGAATAAATTACATTGTTGTCTGCCCTGAACTTCGCTGGGTGTGAGACCCAATCCTTGATCAAATCAGATAAAATTTTCGCATATTACTTGCATTCCTTTTGTTTAAAACCCTCTATAAACTCTGCATTGTATGTGAAGTTTGACATGGGTGGTAACTTGTACATCGCCTGCAAGTTTTCTGGTCTAAAGGTCCCAACAATGACCTTCTGCTCATTGACGATGGTTCTGGTAGGGATGTCTACATGATCTAACACCCATCGGATCATGTCATAGTAAGGCAGAAGGTGTGGCCTAGCCGCTACTTTGTGCATCTCTTCCTGGACAACGATCTTGTATTTGGTAGTCATGTCGTCTTTCTCGTTGTCACTGGAATTGTTCGAACAGTTCACCACATCTGATTGCAAAACCTCTGAGATGTATGACCAGGTTTGCACGGAATCAACGCTCCGAGGTGAAGTATCCGAAACATTATCAGAACCTTGTCCTGAAACCTCAACGCTTGCCTTGGATGCTTTTCGCGGGGCCATGACAGGGGATTGTAACTTAGCTCTTCTGCAATAAAAATGCGTATACATATAGAAGTTATCTTACTGAGAAAAACTTCTCTGTGCGGGATAGAAATGAACTTTATGAATAAAATAGGAAGCAAAAGATCTATATCTTCGAACATTTAACATATCGATGTCCTTATGAACATAATGGTCCAATCATATTTAGATAGAGATTTTGGCAACAAAAACCATATCCTTACTTTGCCGTTTCACCTTATTTCCAATTAATGCCATAAAATTCGACGGTTCGTGGCACAAGCTGGCGCAAGGAACATTTGAAATTACCTCGTAAACTGTGCATTATTATCATTCGCATTAAACATTGATTATGCTGGCTTGGCTTCCTTAATCAGGATTTAAATCAACATTTCGACGTTCGCTGTATTGGGACTTTTAACTCTAACCTTTCGAGCCTCTAAAACTCGAGATTGCGATGATTAGATTTAATTAAGCAAGGATGTAACTAAGATTAAGTGTTTTAATTAATTATGCTTTCATTTATATCGCGACTTCATGGCTCAGGACTTCGAAGGTAAAGTTTCCAGGAGGAATGTAAGCCGAGTCGCGAAATCCTGAGAAACTTAATCATGGTCAAAACTAATCAACCCTGATTCTAACCTGGGTTACTGAGGTAAAAGTTTCGTGGCTTCGTGTTTCAGAGTTTTAGCGGTAATGTTTTAGGAGAGAGTGAACGCCGAGACATGAAATCCCGACAGCACTTGACTGGGGTTTACATGGTCTCACTCTTAGCTTTCACCTTAGGTAAGCTTTTAAAACTCTTCACGACTTCGCACATCGGGGTTTGTAAATCTTGTGACTTGTAACTCACGAAGAGCGATATTCCGAGGTATAAAAAGCAACAACCTTCGTTTAACGATAGAAAGTGGTAACTAAAAAACATCACATCCCCCGCTATTTCGCATGACGAGACTACTGAGATTTTTAGTAGGTGAATGTCACAAAGCGAAAAATAACTTAAGAAATGACATTTGACTTTTAAAAAAGATTTGAACCAAATGAAAAAAGGTGGCTCCAACATAGGCTCCAACTAGGGATCCCGTTTCCCTGTGAGGCGGGAAGAACAATAGACCACATGCATGTATTGGGTAAATGGAGTCACTGGTTTCACTTCTGTGAAACTTGCTTTAGGGAGAAGATAAACAGAGGGAAGAAAAGATTTTTGTCTTTCACTACTGTAAGGCTTTTCAATACTCAAATATATTTCTCACTCAGCTATAGTCCCTTTCATGACTTTTTCTTTCTCTTTACTGAGTTTAGGTCTGCATTAAGACAAATCAAAACAGTTCTAGGAAATCCAACAGATCTTGCAGTTTTTGGCTTACACCCAACATAATTTATTGCATTTTTTTAATCGGGGAGTCCCGTCTGGAATTAGGATGTGGATCCAGTCTTGAGAGAGTTGATTACCAGAGCCGAGTGAAATTCATGTATAACAACCTTACAGATATCTCAGATATTGCTTCACTGCCAGCGGGCCTGTTCAGTACCTCGATGAAGTTATCTGCCCCTTTTTTACTGAATTTCCTTTCACCACTTCGAAATGTTTTTATGCATTTAAATGCTGAGACAAGGGCAATCATTTCTGAATTTCCTTTCATCGTCTCTTCAGACTAGATGTACAATTAGATATGACTTTCGTTTCATCATCTGTCTTATGATTTTCTTTTTAGAATACGAAGCGGGGGCAATCAGATTGTATGAGGGGTGATATCTGCGTAATATTTTGCAATGTAGGTCTGTCAACTTACTTTGATTACTCGGTGCCAACCTTCCTTTGACTTTCACACCACCTTGGTCCGTAGGGAGGAAAAGAGGAAACATTTTTCTGGGGGTTTTCCTTTGAGTAAGCCTTAACCCTTCGAAACTGTTGAAAAACCTAGAAAAGTCAGGATCCACCTACGCATAACTTGTTTAGTAAGAGACCGAGGAGTTGTGAAGACCAACCTTCTTTCCAAAACACGCTTACAACTTTCAAAGTTTAAACATAATCTCTTCTCCCTACGTATATAAATCCGAAAAGACATTTGGCATTTTCAAGAAGACAAATATGAAGACCGAAAGAAAGGTGACAAACATATGTTTGTATGCTGAGGGGTAGGGGTATAAAATTAAAACTGGTTTTTGAAAGCCCTTCCCCAGAGATGCTTCACTTTCTGTTTGTTTTAACTACCACCTATCTGTGTTTTAAGTTAAAAATATTAGGATCCAGATCAAGTAACTATACTTTTTAATAATCAATTGAGTAAAAACATTAGATTTATGGGACTTTTATGATGTTTTGGAGATCTCTGCTTTCTTAAGGGACATAATTTTCAGGAGTTTGTACCTTTACCTTACCAATTTTAAAATAACCGAAAACCTTTTCTGTCACCTGTTTTTGGCGAATGCAAATCTCCGATACACGACCTTCTGTTTTCTCCATTCGTTCGTTTAGTTTGCAAACCGAAATCCTGTAAACACAAAGAGTGTCCTTTTAGAAAAAGTTAAATGTATTTGAAAACCATGTATCTCTATTTATATTGACCTAATTAATACAAATTGAAAACTTACCTCAAGGGAATCATGAAATAGAAAGCAAATACAAACCGGTATATACATTGGAAAACCTCGGAGAACTAATTATGTCATGTAGTGTTTTAGATAATGCCCGTTGACAGGGGCGTTGAAGATTTTACCATCCAGATTTTCTAATAAAAATGAATTTTTTCCTTCAGAAGTTGCGACTCTAAATGGTCCATACCAAATATGATCAAATTTACTGTGTTTTGCTGAATCTTCCTTCCTAGCATCCCATCTTAAGACCAAATCACATGGAAGAAACTCTCTGTCTTTTGTCTTACGGTCAAATAACGTTTTCATGTCGTCTTGATATTTTTGCAATCTTTCGTCCACCTCGACCCTATGCTGTTGTAATTTGATCAGCTGATTTATTTTCCTTGTGACGTGGTTTGGTTCTTCTTTCTCATCTTGCCATAGTTTCATTACGGGAAGTGCCAAGTTTATGGGTAATACCATGTCAGTTCCGTATACCATCTGGAAAGGAGAAATGCCGATGGATTTTTTTGTGCCAATCCGATTTGCCCATAGTGCGTATTTTAAATGTACATGCTAGGATCTCTTGTTTTCATTCAACACTTTCTTAATTATGTTGATCAGACTCTTGTTTGAAGATTCAGCCAGTCCATTTCCTTGGGGATAATATGCCGTAGAATGGCTGAGTACAATATTGTATTTTTGGCAAAAACTGATCATAGCCATAGATTTAAAAGCCTGAGCATTATCTGTTACTATTTTTCGGGGGGCAGCCGAATCTAGATAAACTATTTTCTTCTAGGAAATCTATTACCATCGAATTTGTATCCCTCTTGGTAGGAATAGCCTCTACCCATTTAGTAAAGTAATCTGTGGCTGTTAGGATCCATTTATGTTGAGCGCTGGAATGGGGGTTAATTTCTCCTATAAAATCCAGTCCCCACTACTAAAAAGGAGCCTCTATTTTGACTGGAACTAAAGGTAATGATGGGAGTTTATGCTTGCCTGCGAACAATTGGCAAGGGTCGCAAGCCCTGAATTTGGCATTTACATCTGAGAAAAGTTTAGGCCAATAATACCCTGCCCTCAGGATTTTATAAGTTGTCGCTCTCCAAGTGTGATGTCCCCCACACACTCCTTCATGGAATTCTCTTATGACCTTCTCTGTTTCAGATTCAACCAAACAAACCAACAAGAATCCAAGTGGGTCCTTCCAAAACAATTTACCTTTAGATATACAGTATTTGACCGCATGTAGTTTTAGCGTTCTGGATTTGGATGGAGATAAATCACTTGGGCACTTCAAAGTCAGTAGGTAGGATACTATGTTTTTGTACCAGTCAGAGGATGTAAACTTCTCTTCAATTCTGACTTCACTCGTTTGCTCGTAGAGCTCGTTCATATCTTCATCTTCTCCACATTCCTGTATGCTATTTATGTCGAGGGATCTGAAATTGGATTCAGCTAAGAGTTTAGCCAAACCTTGACCCTTTATCAGCTTCGTCGACTTTATTTCTAGATCAAATTCTTGAATTTTTGCGAGCCACCGTCCCCTTCTGCCATCACTGTCAGGCTGTGCTAAAATGTCTTTTATAGAGCTAGTAGGTACATACATGATTATCTTGGAATGCAATACATAAGTCCTAAAAGCCTTTAATGCCTTTACCATAGCATATGCTTGTTTTTCCATTATATCGTATTTTAGTTCCACGTCTCTAAGAATTTTGCTAAAAAAGGCCATCGGTTGTTCGAAACCTTCCTCATTTTTCTGGAGGAGCACCGCGACAGTAGTGTGCTCGGAAGCGAATGAAAAAATGAGAAAATCCTTTAGATAGTCAGGGCTTGCCAGTACAGGTGCCTCGCTTGTAACCCTCTTGATACATGCAAACGATTCTTTGGCCTCTGCTGTTCATTTTACCTCGTTGTTTTTCTTTAACATACCTATGATTAATTTCACAATTTCAGCGAAGTTTGGAATAAACCTTCTCAAAAAGTTTATCTTTCCTAAGAATGACTGGATTTCCTTTACATTTCTAGGAATATTTATTGTGTCTATAGCTTGAACCCTACTGGGATCAATTTTAATTCCGTCTCGGGACACAATATGGCCCAGGAGATTGCCTTCCCGTATGGCGAAGTGAGACTTTTTGGGGTTTAAATACAGACCGAACCTGCGACATTTTTCGAAAGTCTGTTTGAGATGTATTAAATGGTCTTCGTCAGACTTAGAAAAAATGGTTAGATCATCAAGGTAGATAACTACAAACTTGTCTCTTTCGCCGACGAAAGCGATATCCATAGCATGCTGGAAAGTGGCACCTGCATTCATTAGACCAAAAGGCATTTTATCATACATGAATGTACCCCAGGGTGTAGTGAAAGCTGTTTTTTCTTTATCTTGTTCGTTTATAGCAATTTGATTATACCCAGAGAAACCGTCGATCATAGACATCCTATTTGCTCTGACTACCTTTTCTAAGACGTGATCCATTTTAGGTAAAGGATAGTTGTCTTTTAGGGAAGATTTATTTAAATTTATGAAATCAACACACAGTCTAATCTCTCCACTCTTTTTTCTAACCGGAACCAGGTTTGCCACCCAATTGGAGTATCTCAGTGGTACTATTATTTTCGCGTCTAAAAGCTTCTTGACTTCTCTTTCGACTATGGGTAATAAGATAGGGTTGATTTGTCTAAGATTTTGCCTAAAGGGTTTGATACCAGGCTTCAGAGGTATCTTGTGTTCGATCACGGTAGTGTCGTAAGTCCTAAGCTCTTCGTAAGACCAGGCAAAAACATCTTTATATCGTGCAAGCAAATTTTTATACTTATTTTTCACCTCAGGAGGAAGATATTTTGATATTTTCACCATCCTGGGTTCTTCTTTCATCCCTATATCGCAATCTTTGACCTCTTTGGATTGGGGTTGAAGAGTAGATTTTAAAGGCATGTCATTTTCATCGAAAAGTCTCTCGAGGGGGATTAGTCCCTTTGGAATCTAATTATTTTTTAAAACTAACATGCGATGGTTGGCAATTTTTTCTCGGAACTCCTGAGGGTCTTCTCCTTCTTGCATGATCCACGTGTGGTCATTTTGATACTCTTGATTGATGTGAGTTTCAGAAAAGTCACCCACTGCTTTGAGGAAATTTCTGATCTGTTCGTCATCCTCGAAAACCTACCAGTGTTGTATGTTGTTTGGGATGGATAGTCTGTGCCTTACCTCTATATGATATTTTAATTTAAAAGCTGTGGGGGGAGCGAACGTCGAGGCTTCCTTGGCTAATGAATCGGCCTGCAAATTTTCGGCGCGTGGGATGAAGTGAATATTTATAGATGAGAAGAAATTCTCCATTAGATCCCAGGCACACTTTCTATACACTCTCAATCTTGGGTGTTTGGCCTGGTATTGTCGATTTATCTGTTTGACTATCAACTCAGTGTCTCGATATACTTCCAGTTTCTTTATGTTCAGTTTCTTGGCAGCTTCCAATCCTAATACTAAGGCTTCATATTCACATACATTGTTAGTGTAGTCTATATCCCATTGAAGGCTGTAAGAAAAAGGGACGACAAACCTATTTTCAGGTGCCACAAAAAGTACTCCTGCACCAGCTCCTTCACATGACAGAGCACCGTCAAAAAACATTTTCTAGATCGTTGTACTATGCATATTTTTTGAATCTTTCCGTCTATGTAGTTTTCTTCTGTGCAACTATCTATACCATCATCAAAAGACAAAATACAATTTCCTAGATCTTGATCAACAATGTAAACATGAAAATTGTTAGGATTATGAGGATCACTCATGGTATAGGTTAACTTCGTTTCCCTGTATAACCTAGTAAGTTGCCCACCAAATACAGGAATTGTGGCATAAGTCATGTCCAGTTGAAGGGATCCCCCAAGTTTGGCTCCCCACGACCTTGATAACAGTAATCCATATTTTGGGGGGATATCAACAATAACTACATCCATCATAATGACTGGGACCTGTGCAAGGGTTACTACTAAATCTTTTATCATACCTAAGCACTTGACTCTTCTTGAATCAAAAGAGTAGAGATCTCCGTAAGGTCAGGTGATCTCGAGGCCTAGTCTATCCATAATAGCTTTGGGAATCACATTATGTGAAGCTCTGAAATCTAGCATGCAGTTATGCAGCAGTCGATCATGCACATTTAGGGTGATATAGAAAGGGGAAACAATGTCTCTAGCGCCCTCGAAATGTGGACCAAAAGTGATATTTGGCTTGTCATCTTCCAAATTTATTTCGTTTGATTGACTTTCTTGATCCGAACAACCTATCACCTTGGTTATCTATTTTCGATATGCAGGTTTTTTTGTTAATTCAAGCAGCGGAATCGGTATTTTGATCCTATTATTTCATTTTCGACACTAAAACCACCGCCACCTTTGTCCATTTCCCTGGTTAAAACCTCGAGCTATTTCTTCTCTAACTTATTTGTCTGAGCTGACTTATTACTCATTGGATTTCTTACGAGTGAGGGTGTATCAGTTGTCTTGATTTCCCTAGTTTGGGTCTCAACTTCCTTCGTTTTGAGGTTCAATGAGTCTGCCTCCTTTGTTTTGTTGTTGGATGTTTCAGTCTCTTTCGGGGCAGGCACATATATTTCACCTCTAGGGAGAATTTTCTTCGGTTGAGGAATTGACATAGGTTTGTTTTTGGATCTCAAGTCATACCTCGATTGGACCCCAACTGTCATGGAATCAGACATTTCTTGACAGACAACGAAATCATTGTTGTTTATATCATCTTCTTCATTTGACGATTGGGGTGTGTTCAACGACCTCTCATAATCTTCTTTAGTTACATAGGGTTGAGTGCAGTCGTCACCCAAATTTTTCATGTCTTCCTCAAGTCCCTCGAAATCTTCCAAGTCATTTGCTCCTATAAAATTTTCATTTTTTAAAGGGGTTTGTATTTTCTGATCTTCATTTTTAACCTGCCTTTGTTGATTTTTAGGGTTGGGGTTTCTTCTGAATTCTCTTTTAATGAAAGGATCACTCTTGGATTGGTCTAGCTCCATTCTAGAAATTTTATTCGAAAATTCTTTAATTACCCTAGCCATATCATCCATTTTGTCGTCTATAGATCTATTAGATCCTAAGGGTCCCGCTTGTTCCTTAAAATGTCTGGTTTCTCTGTTTCCCGTTTCTATCCTAGCTTTCAACTTACCAGAGGCCATCATGTTAGACTCGATTTCCACAACATCATCCTGCATTCGGGTTAAGGTAGCCCCCTGCCTTTCTCTTAAGAGAAGGGTGAAGTCAGGTTCAAAAGGTCCTGTGAAGGTTACTTTGGCTGCAGGTTGGGAGGGTTTGACTTCGGCTAGGATCTTATTATACAGTTTATTAAATCTTTGGATAAATTCCATAACTGTTTCTGAATTCCTTTTCTTTAAAGATCCGAACTCGGTTAGATAATATAAGTGGTCTTTTCTCTCACCCCATTGTCTAATAAAGGCATCTTCTAAGGCATCGTAAGATAGGATAGACCCTGAGGGTAGGCTTTGAAACCAGGTTCATAACTGTCCTTCAAAAGTTTGAACAAATAATCTCGAATAAATGTCTTCGTGTTCTAGACCTAGAATATGAGCGAACTGATCAAAGAAATTTATATGTTCAGTCGCAGTTAAGTCCCCTTCCCCTGTAAATTTTGGTAAATTTTTTATATAATTTTCAGGAAGGGCATGAAGAGGCGCAGGTAGAACTAAAGGTGCATATCTCGCAGCCACTTTAGTGAAAACTCTAGGGGGCGGGGGAGGCACTTGGCCCCCCATTCCTCCTCTGGCGACCGCCATTGGTATTACCTGACGGGGATAGGGTGTGTTATGTAGCGGGTTTTGGAAGACTAAAAACAGATTCTTAGCTTCTTCGGGAGATGAGAGAAGCGAAGACAAGTGAACGAAGATGCGAGGACTTGGCTCTTTGGATTTGCAGGAGACATAATCAGGGGATCCCGCGGGTGTGAGATTTGAGTATATAGTATACTCTTCGAGACTTGGTGAGGTCGGGAAGTATGAAAGGAGAGTCGGCGGGATATCAACTGCTGATAAATTTACTGTTGGGTTTTTACCTTTGTGTCCGACAGAGGTTTTCAGAAGGATTTCACTTTTAACCACAGAGCTGAATAAAAATGAATTAGTGGTTTCAGGAGGTGTACTATGCAAAGTTGAAGGTTCACAAGAACTTTTGGTCTTGGGTTGCGGGTGTCTAAGATGATAGACTACAGTAGTCGGCTTAAGAGAACCTCTAGCTTTTAGTATTTTTTTGGGATCTGAAATAGGCGTGGTCTGCTTGTTCTCTGAGTTTTGTCTGGTATTCCTTCGACCGGATGCTAGCTTACTTATACGTAGAGTCACCAAGTGAAAGATAAGAAAATACTTTAGGAAGTGCTGACTCTTTGTTCACTCTCAAATGGTGAAACTTGAAAATATGTCGTTCTTCCCAGGGAAAAGGTTTCGTAACTTCGTCCCCGACAACGATGCCAAAAAGATGTTGTTCCAGAGTCTGTACTTAAGGCTTTAAAAAGTACAGTGTCTAGGCATCCGAAAGTTAGTAAGATGTAAAAAGGGAGGAGGGTATACCTTCGGGAAAGGAAACTAGGGTTGATTTCTAGGTTGTCGCTGTTTGGCTTCCAAATGTTGATCTTTGGCATTGATAGAGCATAACAGTATACTCGGTTTAATTAGCCATTTGTCTATTTGCACTATGTCTGTTTGAGTTATTTGTGATATTTTGGCTAATTCTCTTTCTTCATTTTCCTTGATATTTAGCATATATTTAGCTGTATTGATCTAACCCAGTATCTCCATGCCACTTTCACCATCGAAACCCAAACAAATCTCACTTAACGAACCAAAAATTTCTTCGCAAGATTTCCTTAGCTTCATAGCTTGTTGTTTGCCTTCGGATATATTTCGCTCCCATTCTTTCAACAAGATATTACCCCTGGTCTTCTCTGCGATGGGAAAACTAGAAATTCTACTTGTTTCCCTTCTCGTTGTGGCTATAATAGCCTCATGGAATGCCACCCGAGCTGCTCCAGCATCCCTTTCTTTAAGAGAGAGGTTTTCCAACACCTGATCAATGAGTTGGAAGCTGCTTTGAATTGTTTCTACTTTAACAAGTAGACCCTGCTGCGCCGCCAATAACCTTTTTCTGATCTCTATTGCCTGGGATTGAAATATCCCGATATTGATTACCTGGCTTTCGACGAATTCTAGTTTGGCCCGAAGCTGGTCTATCAATTCTCCCTGCTGGCTTATCTGAGTTTGACTCGTCTGAACCTTCAACTGTGTCTGTTCGAGATCGACTTTAAGCCGCTCGTTTTCTTTTTGATCTTCTATTCTTGCTTGCTCTAAAGTCACACTTGCCTGATCTTTAGCAACAACCTCTGCTATAGCTAGTTTAGCCTCTAGCATCTTGATCAAATGATTTTTTCATTTTAGATGATCTTTTAGGGTCCCGACTGAATATTGGTTTTTCGTGGTGAAAGCCCCCAAGGTTCCTGCTATTTGCGTCACAAATTCTACTTTCTTCATATTTCTCCCATCAGTTAAAATTTTAAATTTCTTAGAGACATTACCTGCCTCTTGGTAGAGTTCTTGTCTCACAACCACTTTCCTCTTCTTATAGAAGAAGAATTCATTCAGAGGTAGCTCTTCTACTGATGTAGGTGTCAATTTTTCACTCAAAATCCAAGCTACGTCCGAAATTTCCTTTGCAGATTGTAGGGGGGTAATGGAGGCAATGGGATTGCTGACCTGTTTAGAAGATTTCCCGAGAGTAATGATCAAAGTTGGCTCGCTTGGAGGATCGGAAGCCTCAGCTTCCTGTTTCGGGCCCCCAACTTGCTCTTCTTTATCCTGTTTTTCTTCTTGGCCGGGTGCTGAACCTTTAGAGCCTTCGTCTTCTGTTTGTTACTCCTTTGCTATCATCGGATCTTCACCCCATAATACTGGAGGAAGGCAACTCCGCCTATGCTCTTGGAATCTGACAACATCGGCCCTCTCTTCGGGCGACAGGGCTAGTATTCGAGCCAAAACCTCATCATAAGATTTCACTCCTTGGAAAATATAACCATGAGGCAAATTCTCGTGCTCAAATCTTTTAAGGCCACAGCTGGCCAAATGATTACTCACGACCCTGTGTGGATCGTGTTTCTTGAATTCGATGTGAACCAAATTTATATTTGTTAATGTTTATGCCATAATTATAGTTCTTTTCATTTCAATAGATAAGAGCATAATAAGAACAAGATCACTGAGAAATACACATTCACAAGAGACACAAAATTTATCTTGGGAAACCCTCTAGGGGAAGAAAACCCAACAAAAACTTCCTTATCATAAATATCTTATACAATGTTCAAGAGATAACTCAAACCAATACAAAAAGTCCTCCCCAAGAGATGCGCCACTCTTTTTCTCCTCTCTCCAACTGGTAATTGCAGGTTGCCTCATAAGATAATGAGAAAATGAGTTGTGTGTTTGAAGTGAGGTGCTAGCCTCTTATTTATACAAGAATGGCACGTGTGAAAGGTCACAACTAGCAGGGCCAACCTCTCACTCTTTATGGATAAACCCACCTTTAATTAATTCTGGGTCTTCCATAATAACTGCTGGGGCTGACTTCTTATTCTGCACTTTGTAATTGTCCGATGACCAATCCGCAAAAGGGGATTTGGTCCTTATACAATTACCGACATGATTAATCCTCAATGGGGATTAATCCAATAACAATAATAATAATAATGACATGATTAATCC
>ML788070.1:87154-133644 GCA_009831015.1 Picea engelmannii
TTTCATCTTGGCAGCAAGAGCTATAATGGTTCTGATCGAAGTGTATCTGGCCACAGGAGTGAATGTCTCTTCATAGTCGATTCCTTCCTTCTGGGAAAAGCCACGAACGACAAATCTTGCTTTATATATCTCAATACTTCCATCAGCACATGTTTTATCTTGAAGAGCCATTTTGATGATACCACATCCTTACTTTTTGGTCTGGGAACTATTTCCCATACATCATTCTTTATTATGGATTGGTATTCCTCTGTCATAGCATGTGGGTTCTTCATCAAGTAGATTTCACATCAAAGCCATGTAACTGGAGAATGGCTTTGGTCTCTTCACCTATCTCGTGGTTCCTTCTTGAACACCATACTTCTCTCCATCTTGAATAAGCTCTCTTGCCCAAGCAAACTTTCTTTTATGGGAGAAGGTCATTTGAGGAGGTTCTTGAACTTCTTTTATATCATGATCTTCAGGAGTCTCCTCATCTGGGGAAGCTATGACTTCCCTTACAGGTTTTGCAACTCTGGAAACTTCCCTCACGGACTCTGTCGTCCTGGGATTTACAAGTTCCTCTTCATATACCTCTTCAAGCTGGCATCTTCTCTATTTCTTAAGTGTAGCTTCTTCATCAAAGGTCACGTCCCTGCTGATCTCAATATGGCGATGACCAGGTATGTAGATTCTGAAGGCCTTGTATACCTCACAGTATCCCACAAATATTCCCTTTTTTCCGAAGGATTCCAACTTGTTTCTTTTCTCTTTTGGTATATGGATAAACACTGGACAACCAAATATTTTGAGATAGCTTGCATCTGGCTTCTTTCCGATGAAAATTTCTTCTGGGGTCTTGAACCCAAGTGAACTATGGGATAGTTTTTTCTGTACATAAACAACTACCATAGCTGCTTCTACCCATAAGCACATAGGAAGATCTTGATCATGAATCATGGTCTTCACAACTTCCATAATCGTTCTATTCTTCCTTTCAGCTACACCGTTTTGTTGAGGATTATAGGGAGTACTTAGTTCCCTCTTTATCCCGACATCTCTACAGAAGCTTACAAACTCCTTCGAGGTATATTCTCCTCCATTATCTGACTTGAGTATCTTAATCTTTCTTTCAGAAAGATTCTCTATCAAGGCTTTGAATTCCTTGAATTTACTGAATACTTCATCTTTAGATTTTAAGAAATATATCCAGGTCTTACGAGAATAATCATCAATAAATGATACATAGTATACATACCTGCTAATGGAGGATGATGGCATTGGGCCACATATGTCTGAATGGATGAGTTCCAATGCTCCTTCTGCTTTGCTGTCCCTCTTTGGAAATGGGTTCTTGATGTTCTTCCCTTGCGCACATCCATTGCATATGCCTTCCTGATCAACCTTGAGTTCTGGTAAACCTATGACAGCTTTGCATATGTATGGTAGCGCCTTGTAGTTGACGTGGGCCAATCTTCTATGCCAGAGTTCACATGCATTTTCGATGGCATGGGTCATAGCAGTTTCTGGGTGACCCTTCAGCTTATATAAACCATTCTCTTCACTTCCGATGACGATTGCTTCATTTAAGGTTTCTCCCTTAGCCCACATAAGAACTTCTCCATCTATGAAGGAAACTCTATAGCCTTTCTTGTCTAAAGATGATATGTAGAGTAAGTTCTTCTTTAGGCCCGATACATAGAGTACGTCCTTCATAGTTATTGAGTTTTCTGAATCTAGCTTGTAGTTTGATTCTCCTATTCCCTTGATGGGATATTGATAATCATCTCCAAGAGTTACTTTCTGAGAAAACTTCTTTTTTGAAATACAAGAGAGAGTATTTTTCTTACCCGTCATATGCTTTGATGCACTGCTATCAATGAGCCATGTGTCCTCTCCAGGTGATACAGATCCTGAGAGAGTTGAGATCAAGACATGGTCCTTAATCATATTCATAGGTGGTTCTTCATCTTCGACAATGTGAGCATGTTGCCTTTTATGCTTCCTCTTGTACTCTTCTCTTCTAACTGGACAATTATTCGCCTTGTGTCCTATATTATCACAATGATAGCATTGTATAGATGAGAGATCTCGTCCCTTGAATTGTCCTTTCTTCTGAAAATTTCTTGAATGAGATTCTTGATTGTTGAACTTGTTTGATGGTTGTGGTTCTCTCTGAGATTCCCTTTTGAAATAGGGTTTCTTCCTTCTTCCTTTTGTATGAGTAGCTAGGGCTTGATCATCATCCCTTACTAGTAGTGCTTCACGGTTGGCTACCCTTGTCTCTTCTTGGGTGCATTCTTCCCATAGGCTTTCAAACTGTAGTTTCTCCTTTCTTCCACATACTGACTGGATGAAGGCATCCCAAGGTCTTGCGAGACCATTTATGGAGGTTATTACAAAGTCGTCTTTGTCGATGGTGTCTCCAATCGCTTTCAACTGTTCTTTTATTTCGAAGATTCAGGAGAAATATTCTTGAATCATTTCTCCTTTCTGCATCTTGGTATTGTTCAACTGAGTTCTGAGATTCATCTTTCGATTGATGTTCTTTCCTTCATATAGTTTTCTTAGAGAATCAAACATCTCCTTCAAGGTTTTCTTTGACGATACATACGGGATCAGGTGGTCTTTTATTGAATCTGCAATGATTCTCTGAGCCCTGATTGAGTCCTTCTGATGCTTTGCTTTCTCTACGGCATCTTCGGGTTCCTCCACTTCTTATTTGATAAATCTTGATAGGTCATTCTCTGCAAGGATCAGACTGATCCTATACTTCCAGGCACGAAAGTTGTCTATGCCTTCTAGTTTCTCAACAAGCTTTGTGCTTGCAAACATCTTGTACTTTCAGCAACAAAAATAACCAAAAATTGAAAATGCTCAAAATCAAGTTTTGACCTTACCAGGAGGTGCGCTTGGCTGAGGCGAGTAGCCTGGTGTCCTTAGATCCGAGAAAATCCAAATTTTACCCCGTCAAATCTGATTTGCGGATTTATGGACTAGTGCTTTCAGTACTTCTGGTACTCTGGTACTTTTGGTATTGGTTTTCTGGTACTTCTGATACTTTTGTGAAACTAGGGTTTCACTTTCCGGGAGATCCAGCCACTGAAAAGGTGTGCTCTAGGTGCCAAATTGATCCTTGGGGGAGGGCGCAGCTTTCTAGGAAGTTAGGGAGCTGAAAAGAGATACTTTTTCAAAACCCTAATTTTTGGGTATGGTAACAGTGACGTTTTTCCTCTTGCAAATTGTGCTTCCTCAAGAGAGACAAACTTGAGACCCAACTGGCTATACTCGGACCTCGTCAGGGACATGCACTGAAAAACGATCAAGAGAAGCCTGCTCTGATACCACTGATTCAGATTATTTTCGGAATGAAATGAAAGCAGATAAATTACAATGAAATTCTCATGAAAATTGCCAGAAACAACGAAATACAACAATACTTGATTTCTATTAATGAAAGAATTGTAAAGAGACTTTAAAAATACAAAGTGCAAGACTCGCTAGAATGGTGACAACTTTATCTCTGAGAAGATATGTGATGGCTACGCTCATTCGCAAGAACATGATTACAATGAGGCTCTGAAGACATTTTTATGATAAACATGAATGCCAAAACCTTAGACATCCAAAAACCTAACCCTAGGAGATGAAACGCCAAAAGTCATGTGAGCCCCGTTTGGGTAAGTTAGTACATTAACTTATTGGGGTCATAACTTTTGCATACAATCTCTGTTTTAGGCACGTGATAGCGCATTGGAAAGGTATTTTCGAGAACTACGCATTGCACCATCAAACTTCGACTCCGTCTACAATTTGTCTATGGCGAGCAAAAAAAAAATTGGTTAGGGCCCCAAAACGACACTAGAAGTACAAAAAGACGTGCTTTCATGAAAAAATACAAAATAAGCCAGCTGGATTAGGTGGGAGGCCACCGATATCCACCTATAAGATGTGTAGGGATTCCGACAACTTGAGAAGTATATAACCCACAATTACAAAGAAGTACAAAAGAACTTGTTGCACTAAAAACTGACAAGAGGAGCCAATTGGAACATGTGGGTGGCCACCAATTTCCATCTGGATCATCCTCCCCCACCACCTACCTATGTAAAACATAATTTATCACATTTTACATAATATCTCCCCCCATTCCCTACCTATGTAAAACATAATTTATCGTGTTTTACATAAGATCTCCCCCCACCCACATCCTCATTATGCAAAATAATAATGAGGGCGGGGGTAGGGAAGATATTATGCAAAACTCAATAGATTATATTTTACATAGGTAGGGGGAGGGGGAGATATTATGTAAAACATAATAAATTATGTTTTACATAATATCACCCCCACCCCTTGCCTATGTAAAACATAATTATTATGTTTTACGTAAAATCTCTCACCACCCACACCCTCATAAATGAGAGTAAATTATATTTTACATAGTATCTCCCCCTAGCCCTTATCTATGTAAAACATAATTTATTATATTTTACATAAAATTTCCCACCCCCTACCTATGTAAAACATAATTTAATAATAATAATCTAATTTTAAGGTCACAACCAAGCCAAACACCAAATTGGTGTATGAGATCCCCTTATTTATGGGACAAGGGACCCCTTCCGTGCAATGATTTGACTGCTAAAGTCTATATAGGTGTACATAACCTACCCCCCTTTGGATTTGAACCTATGACATCCTAGTAGGAAACACATGTTCATAACCATTAGGCCCACTCAAGTTGTACATAAAATCTCTGCCAACCCCCACCCTCATTTAAAATAATTTATTAATTTTTACATGAAATTTCCTCCAACCCCCAACCTCATAAATGAATGATATAAAATCTCCCATAACCCCCACCATGTTGGGGGAGATTTTATGTAAAACATAATAAGTTACATTTTACATAGGTAGGGGATGGGGGTGGGAGTGGATTTTATTATTTTACATGAGTAGAAGGTGGGGGGAGATATTATGTAAAACATAATTTTCATAAATGAAGGTTGGGGTGAGGGAGATATTATGTAAAACATGATAAATTGTGTTTTTCATAGGTAGGGGGTGGGAGGAGATATTATGTAAGACATAATTGATATTGTGTTTTACATAATATCTCCCCTCACTCCCTACCTATGCAAAACATAATTTATCACGTTTCACATAAAATTTTCACCCACCCCCTACCTATGTAAAACATAGTTTATCAGGTTTCACATAAAATCTCCCCCCACCCACACCTTCATTATGTAAAATAATAATAAGGGTGGGAGTAGGGAAGATATTAGGTAAAATGTAATTAATTATGTTTTGCATAGGTAGGGGTGGGAGAATATATTATGTAAACAATGTTGCAAGCGTTTCCAGAACGTGGATACGAGTGTCCAGAACTAGTAGAAGTTTCCCCCAAATTGATAGGAAATGTCAAGATGGGAGTGACAATATTATATATTAAAAAAGTATAAAAAATATTTTAGATTACAATATATGTAGATAATGATACATTTTAAATTTATTTCAATAAAATTGAAGCTCAATCCACGACAAGGTTTCTCCTACTAGAACAACTATAATATCTAAATTATTAATTTAATTTGTGATAATAATTATGTGAATATATTTAATACAATACCGACACTTTAATATCTATAAAGATTCCATTATAAAACGAGAAACAAAATACATATATAAAATTTTAACATCTTTTTAAAATTAAACTTTACATATATAAACTTCAAACACCTTAGTCAATTTGAAGCATTATTTGAGCAAATGCTTGCCATGGACAGGGTATTGATTTACTAAACTTTCATGTTTAGTCCGAGCTTGAAGACAAACATACATGCATTAAATTTTTTTCATATCCACAACTATAAAGTGAGTATTACTAATATTTTTTATTTAAATAATTTTTGGAATAATATTTATATGTAGTTTAATCATTGTTTTATGGTGATATTTTGAATAAATATAATAAAAATATTTGTAATAAATTATGTGTTTTTAACAATGGAATACAAATATGGAATACAAATATTTACACTTTAATTTAATAATATCCAAAATTGGTACTTAGTAATACAAAAAAATATAAAATGTGTTCCCAAGCTCCCATTTCCTTGATGTTGAAGCTCCCAAGTTCCCAAAACCCTTCCCAACCAATTGAGGACTTTTTGTACTTGTTCCCAAGTTCCCAAAACCACGCCAAGGAGTTTGAAAGATGCTAGATACGTGGGAGTGGTTCCCGTGCAACTATGGTTCAAATTTTACTCACATAATATCTTCCCCACCCCTACCTATGTAAAACATAATTTATTAATTTTTACATAATATCTCACCACCCCCACCCTGAGGGTGGGGGTGGTGAGATATTATGTAAAAATTAATAAATTGTGTTTTACATAGGTAGAAGACGCAATATATCCCCCACCCCCTACCTATGTAAAACATAATTTATTACTTTTTACATAAAATATCCCTCCACCTTGATCACCATTTTATAAAATAATAAATTATGTTTTACATAGGTAGGGGTGGGGGAGATATAATTTATTAAGTTTTACACAAAATATCCCTCAACCCTGACTCTCATTTTGTAAAATAGTAATGAGGGTGGGGGTGGAGGTGAGTGATATATTATGTAAAACATAATAAAATTATGTTTTACATAGGTAGGGGGTGGAGTAATTTATTATGTCTTACATAATCTCCCCCCCACCCCCTAATTATGTAAAACACAATTTATTACTTTTTACATAAATCATTTTGTAAAATAATAATGAGGGTGAGGGCGGGGGAGATATTATGTAAAACACAATAAATTACGTTTTACATAGGTAGGGGTGGGGGGAGATACAAATTATGTTTTACATAATATCTCCCCCCACCCCCTACCTATGTAAAACATAATTGATTACTTTTTACATAAAATATCCCTCCACCCTCACCCTCATAAAATAATAATGAGAGTGAGGGTGGGGGTGAGGGAAATAATATGTAAAACATACTGAATTTAATGCGGGTGAGGTAGGGTAAATATTCTGTAAAATATGATAAATTTAATGAGGGCGGGAGAGATATTATGCAAAACATAATAATTTATGGGGGTGGGGGAGATATTATAAGAAATATAATAATTTATGTTTCACATAATATCTTCCCCCACCCCTACCTATGTATGATATAATTTATTTCGTTTTACATAATATCTCCCCCATCCCCTACCTATGTAAAACATAATTTATTATGTTTTAGATCAAATCTTCTCCCATAGGTAAGGGTTGCGGGAGATATTATGTAAAATCTAATAAATTGTGTTTTACATGGGGGGTGGGGGGAGATATTGTATAAAACTAATCCAGGTGGATATTGGTGGCCACCCACCTATTCCAACTAACTCCTCTCGATAGTTTTTAGTTCAACACGTTCTTATGTACTTCTTTGTAATTGTGGGTTCTACACTTTCGGGGTTGTCTGAAGCCCTACACATCTTCCAGGCGGATACTGGTGGCCGTCCATCTAATCCAATTGGCTTATTTTGGAAGTTTTCATGTTAGCACATCTTTCTGTACTTCCAGGGCCGTTTTGGGCCCCTAAACAATTCTTTTTTGGCTTGCCACAGTCAAACTCTAGATAGAGTCAGAGTTTGATGACATAATGTGTATTTATCGAAAAGACCTTTCCAATGGGCTATCACGTGCCTAAAATGGAGGTCGTATGCAAAATTTACGACCCCGATAAGTTGAGGTACCAACTTACCCATAGGGGCCCACATAAGTTTTTGCGTTTCACCTCCTAGGGTCAGGTTTTTGGATGTCTAGGGTTTTGACATTCATGAGTAATGTTAAAAAGGCCTATGGAGCCTCATTGTAATCATTTTGCTGCTCAAAGAGATGCGCGTAGAAATCCACATCTCTTCTTAGAGATAGCTACCACCATTCAAGCAAGTTGTTTCCAGTTCTGCATTTTTACAGTTTCAACCTATTTTTTTTATTCAATAGAAGTTATTGTTCACTAGATATCTGTTGTTGTTCTCCATATCTCTGTGTTGTTGTATTCAATCTGTTATTCTTTTTGCTTCGCTCATAAATATGGATCAGTGGTATCAGAGTGGTCTTCTTTTCATTCATTTTTCTTCGTGCATGTCCCCAACAAGATCTGGGTACAAGATGTTGGGATTCGAACCATTCAAGCCTTTGCAAGATCAACCACACCGAGCTTGACAAAAATCCATGGGGGACAAGAAGAAAGATGATGGATCAGGAGATTCTTTTAAAAAGTTGATCGAGGAATCCATTGCATGACAAAGGAATGAAATGATGGACAACTTTGCACATATGCTTCGAAAACTACCCATAGGAGATGCATGTTCATCAAGAGGCCATGCAACCCCCTTCAAGGTACAAGTAAATTTTGATATTCCATTATTTGAAGGATCGATAGATGCAAATGCTGTAGATGAATGGATGAATCTACTCGAAGGGTATTTTTCGGTCCACAATTTTTCCCTCCTCAAGGCCGTCCCCCATGTTAAGGACTGGTGGGATAATTCCTCTGAGCAAAGGGCCATAGATGAATCTGCAATATTTTCGGTCGCCCCCACATGGGATTCCTTCAGGGATTCCATTAAAGAACAATACTCCCCTGTTGGAAGCTACGAGGACCAATACACAATATGGACCACACCGCGTCAGGAAAGGGACCAAACAATACCATATTTCACCAATATTTTCCATACCCTGCACACCAAGTTGGGTATCAAAGACTCTGAATGACATATGATACTCAAATACCATAGCTTTCTACATAGATATATTCAAACAAAAATGGATTTTTTGGACATCACATCATTAGTTCCGGCTTATAGATATGATGTCAAGATCGAGCATAAATTTAAGAAGAAGAGGTGAGAGTTTGGATCTGCAAACACCTCACAACCAAAGCAGGGAAAAGGTGGCCCCAACCTACAAAACAAGGGACATAGAAAATATGTTCACTCTCAGGACAACCAGTCCAAGACACAACCCAAGAAGGGTAATGATAAGTCAAATAAGGACACATGAAAATGGTGTGAATACCATAAAATCCCTTGGAACAACATCGAAGAATGTCTCTCCAAGCAGTCACTGGTGGTCGATCTAAAAGCTTCTGAGTCAGAGGCATATTCTGACTCCGAATCAAATCTAGAAAGTGGGAACTGGATCATTGATGTCGGACCTAGTTCCACTATCACTACCACCAAAGTCCAACCAAGCTAACTAGAAGAACCAGAGGAAGGGGAACGCCTCTTTCACTCACAAATGTGGGTAAAGGGAACTTTGCTGCATTTCATCATCGATAGTGACAGTCAGAAGAACCTAATTTTAGCAGAGGTAGTCAAGCGACTAGACCTGCTGTAATACCCCAAGGACGAGCCCCATTTGTATTTATGAATTGTAAACATGTTTTGTAGGCTGGTGAGCCGAGCAATTATAAGCTGGTAGGCTTATGTGTTACTAGGCCGAAGAGCCTAGGTGTTAAAGGCCAGGAGCTTGTTTTGTACATGTAAATATTCATATTATTAATATAAAAACATCGTTGCGTGTAGACCGACCACGAAGAAAGAGTGATGGGGGACTAAGATCCACTAGGCTGGGTAAGGGAGAGGGGGATGAGAGGTTGGAAAGAGGGGCTAAGTCTAGGGGCTTAAGTCCAAGAGAATAATAATTTATTATTATTATTCCAAAGGCTATTTAAAAGGATATGTTTTTATCCTAAGTTCCTAGGGAAGGACATGTGCCTTCAAAAGGGAAGGAACATGGTTCATGAGAAATAAGTGTTGACTCAGGAACATGTAGACTTAAGGGGGGGAATTATTGCTATTGGGGGACTCACTCATGGAGGCATGGGAATTCACACAAAGGGCATTTTGGATTTCACCATCTCAGCTAGGCTAGACCAGTTTGCCCCATTTTTCTCCCGACGAGTTCACTCACGCACTGAGCAAGCCCGCAACTAGCCATTTCAGTAATTATTGAACTTGTGACCATTTTGCACCTTTGTAATTATCGAGCCATCCCTTGCCTTACCTGAATTAGCTATTGTGTTTTGAAGAGGCAGGTTTTCATCTCTGTGAGCAACTCTCTCTCCAAGTGAGAGAGGTTGTTGTGGATTGAAGAAGCAGGTTGTCAGGCCTATGAGAAACTCTCTCCAGGTGAGAGAGTGTGATGAGGAAGTGAGTTATCATGGAGGGAGTCCCGTAGCTACTACAAAGCTTTGAGAATTCCGGTCCGGCCTATTGTTGAAGCCCAAGGTAAGGGAGGTGGATCAACCAATGGACTATGTGACAGTGAAGGTGTATACTCCTTGGGTGGGACATACATGTGGGGAATGAGAGTCTGTGAGCAGTGGGCGTAAATGGCTCCTGGGAGATATTCCTTCCTATTAAGTGTGTGACTTTCCTGTTGATCTTGCCTAGCCTAGGAATTCCTTTCCCGGTGGAGTTTAGTTCCAGCTCGGGGGTGACCTATTGCTGAGAGTGATGAGCAGTGTGGTCTAAGGCTGGGAGGTTTGGTGGTTGGGGACGTTACAAATTGGTATTAGAGTTAAGTGAAGTGTCAGAGTAGTGGTGTTTCCTGACCTGTTGGTGGCTGGGGACGTTACGAATTGGTATCAGAGCTAGGTTCTCAAAATTAAGCTTAGATGGGCCATGTTAATGGAATTTGAAGAAAACATTTCGAAAAAGAATTGTTGTCGAAATGGACAAAATTTAAGTTCAGAGCCAAGGTTTTAAGCACTGAGACTGGATGGACCAGATAAGTGGTCACGAGAACCAAGATTTCAGGTAGAAATTGTGTCAAGAGGAACCAATTTCGAACCCTAGAACATTCCTGAGTGCCAAGAGGTTACCTTGGCCGTGTTATGAAGCTCAGGAGGTGTAGCGGTATTACAAAACCACGAAAGACGTGGTATTGGGCCACAAAGTAATGTGGGCCGTGAGATCTGTTCGGAAGAAGGAGAATCCTTCATGACCATCAGATCTAGAGAAAGTGTAGGAAGGTTAACCTGGAAGACTTACTGTTAGATCAAGTCAAGAGAAGAAGGTAAGCCATGGGGTGAAAAGCGGATTAGAACTGTCAGATCTACACACAAATGGTTGTGAGTTGTAGATCTCATGGCAGATCATAACTTCATAATTTGACGATCGGGAGAAATGGTATGTGCCGATGCACAAACTTTCGAAACCCAAAGTTCCGAAGAAAAAGAGAAAATCATAATTTTGGATTTCGAAAGTTGGGAGAATTAATGTATGCTAAGGAGGGAACTTCTGAAATTCTGAAGTTTCGAAGTTCTGAACTTCCGAAGTTCCAAATTTTTGAAGCCCTAAAGTTTCGAGGCCTCGAAGTTCTGAGGCTCCGATGCTTGAAGTTCCACAGTGGGTATCAGCCGCTAGATGCCGAGTAGTCGTGGATCACCAATCCTCCCTACTTCGCGAGTTCGTTAATTCAGAACTCCGAGAGACTGTTGAGATGTATTTGAAAACTTCCGAAGCCATAGGCCCAAAGTCTCGTGTAAGCGCCTGTCGAGCTAGCACTAGGCCATAGCCGTGGTCATGTGGGTTGGGGGCTAAGAGAAGGGGGTAGTTCCCGAAAATCTGTTGCAGAACGAAAGGATCTACGGGGATTCTTGGTTTATCGAGAATCACAAAGAAGGAATTCTGAACATTTTCTTGAATTAGATTGGTTTATGAATACAGTGGAAATTGTTAAGGACTGAAGGCCTAACAATTTTCGGTTGATTGCACATTGTGTTGCAGATTCAACGATTTCTAGAACCAAACAAAATTTCCTCTTAGTGTAGAGAAATGGAGGAGACACAAAATGCTTCTAGCTCAGAGAATGAAGCTAGAGGAATGGATATTCATTTGGTAATTGAAGGATCAAACTCCAATGGGCATGGAGAAGAGATAGACAAGGAAGGAAAAATGATGAAAATCATTGAAAGATTGTAGAAACATGTCCAAAATCACCGAGCAGATAACATGAATCTCATGAAAGCCAGGGACCAATAGGGAGAATTCAACCTAAAGTTGATGCACATCCCAGAAAGGATAGAAAATAAATTGGAGAAGGAAAATGACTCCAGTAAATCAAGAAGTCACATGTTCCCTGAGGAGAAGATAAAATCAAGGAGTGTTGGTAGACACCATCATCACTCCCAAGGACACTTCAAGAGGACGGAAAACAGTAGTTCAAGCCCATCCCCTACTAGAAAATACCAAAGATCTGGAGTGGATGAACTGAAGCGTGAAATGAACAAGATTAAGCCTCCTACATTTGATGGAGAACACCAGAAGGAGGAAGATGTCGAGACATGGCTACTTGGCATGAGGAAATATTTCCAACTGCAGAATTATTCCTCTCATGTAGAAGGAAGAATTGCAATGTATCAACTGAAAGGAAAGGTATCCATGTGGTGGGATAAACTTGTGTAGGTGCAACACATTAAAGAGAAAAATTTTACTTGGGAGGAATTCAATAAGTATTTCGAAAAAAAATAATTGACTAAGAGATACTATGACAGAAAGATGAAAGAGTTCTTTGAACTCAAGCTGGGTTGCATGTCCATTGATGAATATGAACGAAGGTTTTTGGAATTGCTGAAGTACGTTCCTTTCATTAAGGATGAGGTTGTCAAAATTCAAAGGTATCTGAGTGGATTTCCATCTTCCATCGGTGACAAGATCTAGTATGATGATCCTAAAACTATGGAAGAAACCATAAGAAGAGAAAAATGATTTTATGAGAAGAAAGGAGAAAATCATACTTTCCAAAAGGCTTGGGATGATAAGAAGAAATTCAAGATGGATCATAGGAAGAAGGAAACTAATCCACCCTTTTTCAGAAACATTCCTCAAGGAAAACCATCTTTTAGAGAGCCCAGGAAGGCTGAAATAGGTCGACAAGTGCCAAGACAGTTACCTATGGAATGTTGGGGTTGTAAAGGAAATCACAGGTACATATATTTCCCCCACAAAAATGACAAAGTGAGAGCTGTCCAAAATGTTTAGTAGACAGAAACAGTGGAGGACATGGGAAGTAGAATACCAAGGATCTATGCAGCCCTGGACAACAAGCAAGCTGAGTTTCAATCATATATGATTGAAGTGGAAGGTATGATCAACAACCATACCATTACTATTTTAATTGATTTAGGAGCTAGTCCTAGTTATATAGATCCTAGAGTGGTGGAAAGTTTGGATTTACCAAGAATCAAGCATGGAAAATCTTGGTTAGTGAAACTGGCTACATGAGCCAAGAGAAAGGTTGTTGAGTTGGTTAAGTCATGTCCAGTGGAAATTAATCGACTGAGCTCAAGGGATGAATTGAAAACCTTACCTTTAGGTTCGTATGACTGTCTAATTGATATGGATTGGTTGGTCCAACACCATGCCATCTTAGACTATTGTAACAAGGCATTCACTTGCCTGGATGAGGAAGGAAATCAAAGAACAATCCTAGGAATTCCCAGAGTAGTTGCTGTCAGGGAAATCTCAGCAATGCAGTTGAAGAGGTGCTACATGAAAGGCTGCCAATTATTTGTAGCTCATATGGAAGAGGCACCTAAGGATAAGGTATCAACTATTGAAGACCATGCAATATTAAAGGATTTTGGAGATTTATTCCAGGAGGTACCCGGACTACCCATGAAGAGAGATATTGATTTCTCTATAAACCTGATGCCTGGAACAACTCCAATGTCAAAAAATCCTTACATAATGAGTACACCAGAGCTGAAAGAACTGTAATTGCAACTTGAAGAACTTCTAAATAAGGGGAAAATATGCCCAAGTGTGTCGCCTTGGGGTACCTCAGTCCTGTTCATGAAAAATAAAGATGGGACGTTAAGATTGTGCATCGATTTCAGACAATTGAACAAAGTGACTATTAAGAACAAGTATCCTTTGCCAAGGATCGATGATCTCTTTGATCAGTTGAAGGATGCCAAGATATTTTCAAAAATAGATCTCAGGTCAAGATACCACCATGTAAGGATCAAAGAAGAATACATCAACAAGACTGCCTTCAGAACAATGTATGGTCATTATGAATTCACAGTGGTGCCTTTTGGGTTGTCAAATGCACCCAATATTTTCATGTGTTTAATGAATGGTGTATTCAGGGAGTATCTAGAAAAGTTTGTCATAGTCTTTTTGGATGACAACCTAGTGTATTCCAAGTCAGAGGAAGAGCATGAAAAACATCTGAGGATGGTGTTGCAAGTGCTAAGAGATCACCAACCGTATGCCAGATTGAGCAAGTGCTCATTCTATCAAAAGCAGATCCATTATTTGGGGCATGTCATTTCAAAAGATGGGATAGCTTGTTAAGGTTTAAGCTATTATTAGGTTTCTTTTATTTCATTAGATAACCATAGCATAAATAGGAGCACTGCAAAATACACAATCACAAGAGACACATAATTTATCCTGAGAAACCCTCATGGGGGAGAAAACCCAATAAAAAATTCCTTAATATAGATAGCTAGTACAATGCCAAGAGATAACTCAAACAAATACATAAAGTCCTCTCCCAAGAATGTGCCTCTCTCTCTCTCTCTTCTTCTCCAACTGCAGCTCCAGACTTGCGCTCAACACAACAATTAAGCTGGAAGTGCAACACTTGGCTGGTATCTCAACACAACAATTAAGCTGGAAGCACAACACTCGACTGACATATCAACACAACAATTAAGCTGGAAGCAAAACACTCAACTGGCATCTCAACACAACAATTAAGATGGAATCACATCAGTAGGCTGACATCTTGACACAACAATTAAGCTGGAAGCACAACACTCACCTGGCATCTCAACACAACACTACTCCCCCTATCGATGGAGGTCCTTTCGGACTATACCGAGCTTATCTCGAAAGTGCTCAAACTTTACACGAGATAGAGGTTTGGTGAACACATCGACAAGTTGTTCATCCGTGCTAACATATTGGAGCTTTATGACTCCTCTTTGCACCATGTCATGGATGTAATGGTATCGGATCTCTATGTGTTTCGACTTGTCATGAAATACATGATTCTCTGTCATCTTTATGCAGCTCTGGTTATCACATAGGATTTTGGTTGCTTCCATATCTAGGTCGAATAGACCAGTCAAAAACTTACAAAGTCATATGACTTCACAAATGGTAGAACACACAACAATGTATTATGCTTCCGTTGTACTGAGAGCAATGCTTGATTGCTTCTTACTCTGCCATGAGATCATGGATAATCCTAAATTGAAACAACATCCTGAAGTGCTCTTCCTGTCAGAGACGCTTCCAGCCCAATCTGAATCAGTGTACCCACTCAATGTGAAATTATTATCTCCATCATAATTGAGACCATAATCTAATGTACCCTTAAGGTACCTCATCACATGTTTTGCAACAACTAGGTGAACATGTATGGGTTCTACCATAAACTGACTCAAAGTGTTCATGACAAAACATATATCTGGTCTGGTGTTCATTAGACACATCAACAATCCAATTATCTATCTATATAGCGTGGCATCAATCAATTCTGATGAAGTGTCGACCAGAAGCTTCAACTTCATTTCCATGGGTGTATTCATGGACTTGCACTCCAACATATCAAATCTCTTAAGGATTTCAACTGCATACTTCCCTTGGTTAAGGAAGATTCTATCTAGGCTCTGCCATACCTCAAGACCTAAGAAATAATTCATTAGGCCAAGGTATTTCATCTCAAATTCTGAAGCAAGCTTCTTCTTACATTCGGTGATGAGTTTTTCTTCTCCAGTTAAGAATAAGTCATCCACATACAACAAAAATATCACCGGCTCATCATTCATAACCTTAAGGTAGAGGTTATAATCAACTTTACTCTTGGTAAATCCCAAGCTCGTCAGAAAAATGTCTATCCTTTGCAATATCAAGATCTAGGAGCTTGCTTCAACACATACAAATCCTTCCTCAACTGACAGACATGAGTCTTTCTATATTCAATCTTCAGATCAATTTTTCTCATTACATTGTACCAGTTTGGTACACTTGCTCAGCTGCAACTCAATCTTCACAATCATGTGCTCGCTCTATGTGCTTTCTGCAAAGCACTTATCTATCTCACTGTATGGGAGTATGTCCTCTACTCTCTCTACAATTGTTCCTTCTGGAACTGGGACTCTGCACCTGCACCTGCTCTACGACTGAGAATGATTGCTTCATCCTCAATGTGGCTGCTAAAATTTGAGAGTAACTCCTCTTCTTCTATAATGGAAACAACTTCATCTAAAACTGAGGGTGGCTCAATAACTAATACTGAAGATAGCTCTTATTCTTTCATGGAGGTAACTCTATCTTTCATCGTAGTCATGTCTCCATGACCCAAATAATGTACTGCACCAACTGCCACTCAATTTTAAATATGGGGATTGCTTCCCCTGCATCTCATCCTATATATGAATCATGGTTGTTCTGGTTGTCTTCATAAATACTGGAACTATTTCTTCAATAAGTGTCTCGTCATAGTCTTCTCCCTTTTGCTGGGAGAATCCTTTGGACATACATCGGGCTTTGTATATTTGCAACATGTTTGATCTGTATAGATCAATATTGGAAGTCAATACTGACTTCTCTTCTCATGGAAGAATCCATATCCTAGTCTTTCTGACTGACATCCTTCTTTGTCACTGAAACAAGGGAATCTTCTGAGGATATTTCATATCTCCTAGAAGTTTTTGAAGCTATGATCTAGTCTTCTCACGACATCTGTCTCCTAGTCATGGAAGTTGACTCTTCATTTGATACTTTATGAGATCAGGCTTACTCTCGATTTCTTCTGAGTCTATACGGACTTCATCATCTCTTACAGGGTATACTTGGTGTTGAATACCAAGTCTAAATACAAAGTCATGTTTCAAACGAGATTTTATTCCTGTTCTAATGTTCGGTCATCTTTGGAGCCTTCTACTCCTTTCAATCAATCTTCATATGAGATACTCTGAATCTCAAGAGATAGCTTATTCTTCATCTTCTTTGGTACATGAGTGTATATGGTCATGTACATACTCTGCTTCATTTCTCATATAATATGTTGCCTTCAACAACCTTCACTATAGTTTCCTCAGAGTTATCACCTGTGACCCGAAACAAGGTCAACAAAACAACAAGCATGAATAGTACTCTTTTGATAATAGTAGATAAAGAAATAGCACGAACAATCGTCACAATGGCTCCTTTAGAGCTTTCACTTGTGACCTTTCTGAGGCAAAGATCAAGAGTAACAAATACAATACGGAATGAGTTCAACACTCTTATAGTGTTGTGATGAAAAATTCCTCCATGGAAACCTGGAACTAACACAAGAGATTTCTCCTAGAGGAGATGTTAGTTTGTATCAGGAAAATGATTACATTAAGAATTTATCTCAATATGCTCACATGCTACCAAGTATAATATTCTTCAAAGACTGCTATCTCAACTATAGTGTTTACTTGTAACTTGCCATGTGCAACTTTGAATATTATCAATTTAATCAAACCTGGGACCTGTGGCCTCGTCTTTAAGAGTGTGTTGCTTTTCTTCCAAGTCTCCTTCATTCAAGGGGATGAGTGATTTGTTCAACCTGTATTTTGTACTAGGACAATATGTTATCTTGACAGAAGGTTGGGTTAGATAATAAAATCTATGGTCTCAACTTTAATCCATCTAATACCTTGACTCATATTTTGACCAAAGGTTAGAATGATGGTCATAGCTACAACATGCAACACTGATCAAAATAATGTCATAACAAATAGATGCATATTAGAATAATCACATATAGGTTGCATTATTCCTCTGAATGTGTTGGAGCTTGAGATCCTTCTGGATCTATGGAAATAGATCCCTTCTCCTGCAAATACCCTTTAACACTTAACAATTTAAACATATGTGAGTACATACCTTTGATAGAGTTTGCAGGTAGTGGTAGCATATGGTAGAAATGACAATGATCACCAACTCTTAAAAACTTCAAGGGTGACTGCAACTGGTACTACGACTGATAATTCAACTAGTACTGCAACTGCAATTGATACTGCAACTGGTTCTGAGACTGCAACTGCAACTTAGGTTTTTATGAGGAAACCCTAATTTTTCAAACTTCAAATTTTGAAATTCTCATCCAAGGGATAGATGCGCTGAGCTGTGGCAAGTAAGTTGGTGCAGTCAGATTTATGAAAATCCAACTTTTACCCCCTCAAACTTGACCAACGGATTTCTGGACTGGTTCTTCTGGTTTTCTGGTATTTCTGGTACTGGTGAAAACTAGGGTTTCACTTTCTGGGAGATCTACCCACTGAAAAGGTGTGCTAAAGGTGCCAAATAACTCCTTGGTTTATGGTGCACTTTTCTAGATGGTTTTGAGGCTGAAACTCTTCTTCAATAAAAATCCCTAATTTGCATGTATGACAACAATGACATTTTTCTCTTTCTCCTGTGAAATATTCTCTCTTCAACTTATCTCTGAAACCATGTTAAGGTTTAAGCTATTATTAGGTTTCTTTTATTTCATTAGATAACCATAGCATAAATAGGATCACTGAGAAATACACAATCACAAGAGACACATCATTTATCCTAGGAAACCCTCATGGGGGAGAAAACCCAACAAAAACTTCCTTAATATAGATAGCCAATACAATACGAAGAGATAACTCAAACAAATACATAAATTCCTCTCTCAAGAATGAGCCTCTCTCTCTCTCTCTATCTTATTCTCCAACTGCATTTCCAGACTTGCGCTTTGATGAACAAGTGAGTGTGTGAACAAATGAGGCGCTAGCTTCTCTTATTTATACAATCTGGCACATGAGAATTGGGGTGTCTTTTCACTAGCTGGGCCGACTTCTCATTCTGGGTGGTTATAGCCACTTTAATATATTCTGGGGTCGACTTTTCATTTAGCCCATTACAATTAGGGTTTGACCAATCCACAAAAGGGGATTTGGTCATTTACAATACCCGACATGATCAATCCACAAAAGGGGATTGATCTAATGAATAATACATCAATAATAATTAGAATACTCTTTGCAGTTACAATATTTCAACACTCCCCCTTAACAAGAAGGGTATTCTACAACAACATCGGATGAGAGAGAGGGAAGCATCATCAACAACATCTTGGAACACTGACTAACATATCTATAAATCATTGGATTTTTTTTTCATCATCAATATCATCATTCACAGCAGAGAGCTGGAATGGAATCATCATCCTCATCAGCATGAGGCTAAGGCAATATCATCATCATCTTCAACATGAGGCTAAAGTAACATCATCATCTTTGGCATGAAAGATGAAATGACATCATCATCATCATAATCATCTTCAACAAGGAGCTAAAGTGGCATCATCATCATCATCTTCAACAAGAAGCTGAAGTGACATCATCATCATCATCTTCAGCAAGAAGTTGAAGTGGCATCATCATCATCATCTTCATCAAGAAGCTAAACTGGCATCATCATCATCAACTTTAGCAAGAAGCTGAAGTGGCATCATCATCATCAACTTCAGCAAGAAGCTGAAGTGGCATCATCATCATCATCTTCATAAAGAAGTTGAAGTGGCATCATCATCATCAACTGCATCAATATGGATTAGTATAACACTAATACATCATCATCATCAATAACAACACAAGGCTGATACAACATCAAAAGCAACAATATCACATCACAAAGGTTGGAGCATCATCAACAACAACAACATCACATCACAAAGGCTGGAGCATCATCAACATCAACACTAGGCTGAGAGTCTTCACCACGAGGCTAGCATCACAGCACAAAGATGGCAACACATCATCACAACATGAGGCTGGCTCATCATCACAACACAAGGATGGAACATCATCACAATACGAGGCTGACATGTCATCAACACGAGGCTGGAATCACAACAATTAAGTTGGCACATCATCACAACAGTTAAGCTAGGATCACAACACAACACTTAAGATGGAATCACAACACATTAGTTAAGCTGGAATCACAACACATCAGTTAAGCTGGAACCACAACACAACAATTAAGGTGGAATCACAACACAACAGTTAAGGTGGAATCACAACACAACAATTAAGCTAGCATCAACAATTAAGATGGAGTCTCAACACAACAATTAAGCTGGAAGCACAACACTCGGCTGGCATCTCAACACAACAATTAAGCTGGAAGCACAACACTCAACTGGCATCTCGACACAACAATTAAGCTGGAAGCACAACACTCAACTGACATCTCAACACAACAATTAAGATGGAAGCACAACACTCGACTGACATCTCAACACAACAATTAAGATGGAAGCACAACAGTAGGCTGGCAACTTGACACAACAATTAAGCTGGAAGCAAAACACTCGACTGACATCTCAACACAACACTAATCCCCCTTTCGATGGAGGTCATTTCGGACTATACCGAGCTTATCTCGAAAGTTCTCAAACTTTACACGAGATAGAGGCTTGGTCAACACATCGACAACTTGTTCATCCATGCTAACATATTGGAGCTTTATGACTCCTCTCTACACCATGTCACATATGTAATGGTATCCGTTGTCTATGTGTTTCGACTTGTCATGAAATACAAGATTCTCTGTCATCTTTATGCAGCTCTGGTTATCACATAGGATCGTGGTTGCTTCCATCTCTAGTTCGAATAGACCAGTCAACAACTTACGAAGCCATATGGCTTCACAACTGGAAGAACACGCAACAATGTATTATGCTTCCGTTGTACTGAGAGAAATGCTTGATTGCTTCTTACTCTGCCATGAGATCATGGATGATCCCAAAATGAAACAACATCCTGAATTGATCTTCCTGTCAGAGACACTTCCAGACGAATCTAAATCAGTGTACCCACTCAGTGTGAAATTATGATCTCCATCATAATTGAGACCATAATCTAATGTACCCTTAAGGTACCTCATCACATGTTTTGCAACAACTAGGTGAACATGTCTGGGTTCTACCATAAACTGACTCAAAGTGTTCACGACAAAACAAATATCTGGTCTAGTGTTCGTCAGACACATCAACGATCCAATGATTTGTCTATCTAGCGTGACATCAATCAATTCTGACGAAGTGTCAACCCGAAGCTTCAGCGTCGTTTCCATGGGTGTATTCATGGACTTGCACTCCAACATATCAAATCTCTTCAGGATTTCAATTGCATACTTCCCCTGGTTAAGGAAGATTCTCTCTGGGCTCTGCCATACCTCAAGACCTAAGAAATAATGCATTAGGCCAAGGTCTTTCATCTCAAATTTTGAAGCGAGCTTCTTCTTACATTTGGTGATGAGTTTTTCTTCTCCAGTTAAGAATAATTCATCCACATACAAAAATAATATCACCGGCTCATCATTCATAACCTTAAGGTAGAGGTTATAATCAACTTTACTCTTGGTAAAGCCCAAGCTCATCAGAAAACTGTCTATCCTCTGCAATATCAAGCTCTAGGAGCTTGCTTCAACACATACAGATCCTTCCTCAACTGGCAGGCATGAGTCTTTCTATCTTCAATCTTCAGATCAATTTTTCTCATTACATTGTACCAGTTTGGTACACTTGCTCAGCTGCAACTCAATCTGCACAATCATGTGCTCGCTCTATGTGATTTTTGCAAAGCACTTATCTGTCGCATTGTCTGGGAGTATGTCCTCTACTCTCTTTGCAACTTTTCCTTCTGGAACCGAGACTCTGCACCTGCACCTGCTCTACGAATGAGAATGATTGCTTCATCCTCACTGTGGCTGCTAAAATCTGAGAGTAACTGCTCTTCTTCTATAACGACAACAAATTCATCTGAAACTGAGGGTGGCTCAATAACTGATACTGAAGATAGATCTTCTTCTTTCATGGAGGTAACTCTATCTTTCATTGTAGTCATGTCTCCATGACCCAAATAATGTACTGCACCAACTACCACTCAATTTTAAATATGGGGATTTCTCCCGCTGCATCTCATACTATATATGAATCATGGTTGTTCTGGTTGTCTTCATAAATACTGGAACTATTTCTTCAATAAGTGTCTCGTCATAGTCTTCTCCCTTTTGCTGGGAGAATCCTCTGGACACACATCAAGCTTTGTATATCTGTAACATGTTTGATCTGTATAGATCAATATTGGAAGTCAATACTGACTTCTCTTCTCATGAAAGAATCCATATCCTAGTCTTTTTGACTGGATTCCTTCTTTGTCACTGAAACAAGGAAATCTTCCGAGGATATTTCATATCTCCTAGAAGTTTCTGAAGCTACGATATCATCTTCTCACGACATCTGTCTCCCAGTCATGGAAGTTGACTCTTCATATGATACTTTCTGATATCAAGCTTACTCTTGATTTCTTCTGAGTCTGTAAGGAATTCAACATCTCTTACAAGGTATACTTGGTGTTGAATACCAAGTCTAAATACAAAGTCATGTTTCAAACGAGATTTGCTTCCCATTCTAATGTTCAGTCATCTTTGGAGCCTTCTGCTCCTTTCAATCAATCTTCATATGAGATACTCTGAATCTCAAGAGATAGCTTCTTCTTCATCTTCTTTGGTACATGAGTGTATATGGTCATGTACATAGTCTTCTTCATGTCTCATATAATATTTTTCCTTCAACAACCTTCACTATAGCTTCCTCAAACTTATCACCTGTGACCTGAAACAAGGTCAACAAAACAACAAGTAGGAATAATACTCTTTTGATAATAGTAGATAAAGAAATAACATGAACAATCGTCACAGTGGCTCCGTTAGAGATTTCACTTGTGACCTGTCTGAAGAAAAGAGAAAGAGTAAGAAATACAATACAGAATGAGGTCAACACTCTTATAGTGTTGTGATCAAACATTCCTCCATGGCAACCTGGAACTAACACAAGAGATTTCTCCTAGAGGAGATGTTAGTTTGTATCAGGCAAATGATTACATTAAACATTTATCTCAATATGCTCACATGATACCAAGTATAATATCTTCAAAGACTGCTATCTCAACTATAGTGTTTACTTGTAACTTGCCAAGTGAAACTTTGAATATTATCAATTTAATCAAACTTGGGACCTGTGGCCTCATCTTCAAGAGTGTGTTGCTTTTCTTCCAAGTCTCCTTCATTCAAGGTGATGAGTGATTTGTTCAACCTATATTTTGTACTAGGACAATATGCTATCTTGACAAAATATTGGGTTAGAGAATAAAATCTATGGTCTCAACTTTAATCCATCTAATACCTTGAATCAGATTTTGACCAAAGGTTAGAATGATGGTCATAGCTACAACATGCAACACTGATCAAAATAATGTCATAAAAAATAAATGCATATCGGAATAATCACACCTGGGTTGCATTGTTCCTCTGAATGTGTTGGATCTTGAGATCCTTCTGGATCTATGGCAAGAGATCCCTTCTCTTGCAAATACCCTTTAACGCTTAACAATTTAAACATATGTGAGTACATACCTCTGAGAGCATTTGCAAGTAGTGGCACCATCTGGTAGCAACGACAATGATCACCAACTCTTAAAAACTTCAAGGGTGACTGCAAATGGTACTACGACTGATACTTCAACTAGTATTGCAACTGCAATTGATACTGCAACTGGTTCTGAGACTGCAACTGCAACTGCAACTTAGGGTTTTATGAGGAAACCCTAATTTTTCAAACTTCAAATTTTGAAATTCTCATCCAGGGGATAGATGCTCTGAGTTGAGGCAAGTAAGATGGTGCAGTCAGATTTATGAAAATCCAACTTTTACCACCTCAAACTTGACCAACATATTTCTGGACTGGTGCTTCTGGTACTTTTGATTTTCTGGTACTTCTGGTTTTCTGGTACCGGTGAAAACTAGGGTTTCACTTTCCGGGAGATCTACCCACTGAAAAGGTGTGCTGAAGGTGCCAAAGAAATCCTTGGTTTAGGGCACACTTTTCTATATGGTTTTGAGGCTGAATCTCTTCTTCAATAAAAAGCCCTAATTTGCATGTACGCCAACAATGACATTTTTCTCTTTCTCTTGTGAAAGATGCTCTCTTCAACTTAGCTCTGAAACCATGTTAAGGTTGAAGATATTATTAGGTTTCTTTTATTTCATTAGATAACCATAGCATAAATAGGATCAATGAGAAATACACAATCACAAGAGACACATCATTTATCCTGGGAAACCCTCATGGGGGAGAAAACCTAGCAAACAATTCCTTTATATAGATAGCTAATACAATGCCAAGAGATATCTCAAACAAATACATAAATTCCTCTCCCAAGTATGTGCCTCTCTCTCTCTCTTATTCTCCAACTGGAGCTCCAGACTTGCGTTCTGATGAACAAGTCAGTGTGTGAACAAATGAGGCACTAGCCTCTCTTATTTATACAATCTGGCACATGTGAACTGGGGTGTCTTTTCACTGGCTGGGCCGACTTCTCATTCTAGGTGGTTATAACCACTTTAATATATTCTGGGTGGTTATAACCACTTTAATATATTCTAGGGCCGAATTTTCATTTAGCCCATTACAATTAGGGTTTGACCAATCCTCAAAAGGGGATTTTGTCGTTTACAATACCTAACACGATCAATCCACAAAAGGGGATCGATCTAATGAATAATACATCAATAATAATTAGAATACTCTTTGTAGTTACAGTATTTCAACATAGCTATGGACCCTGAGAAGGTAGAGGCCATTAGAGAATGGTCAGCACCGAAGAATGTGACAGAAGTCAGATCCTTTATGGGTCTAGCTGGCTATTACAAAAGATTCATTGCAGGGTTCTCAAGGATAGCTCACCCCATCACTTCCTTGCGAAGGAAGGAGAAGAAATTTCAATGGGATGAAGAATGTGAGGAAAGATTCCAACAATTGAAGCAACTTTTAACCAGTGCTCCAATCCTGAGGATTGCAGATCCAAATGAAGATTTTGTAGTGTGTACAGATGCATGCAAAGAAGGACTGGGTGATGTCCTCATCTAGAATGGGTTTTTAATATGTTATGAGTCCAAAAAATTGAAAGAGCATGAAATTCTCTATGCAACTCATGATTTGGAGTTGGAAGCCATAGTGCATGCCCTGAGGAAATTGAAACATTACCTCATGGGAAAGAGGCTTGAACCGATCACATACCATAATGGTCTGAAGTATTTGTTTGATCAACCAACCTTGAATGCTATGCAGATTAGATGGTTGGAATTTCTTTGTGAGTACGACTTCGATATCAAGAATATCAAAGAAAAGGAGAACAAAGTGGCTGATGCTCTCAACAGAAGAGTGAATGAACTACATGCTACGACCATTAACATGTATCAAACTGATATTAAAGGCATAATTTCAGAAGCTACAAATGCAGATTTGTAGTACATGGAATTGGTAGCAAAGCTACAACAAGGTGAGATGCTACAAAAAGTGGAAGATTATAAATTGGAAACTAATGGGACACTCCTGTACAAAAATAGAATTTATGTACCTAATTCTCAGGAATTGAGAATTATGGTCCTGAAGGAAATGCATAGTGTGCCTTATGATGGGCACCCTGGATATTAGAAAATAGTGGCAGCAGTCAAGAGCTATTACTTTTGGCCAGGCATGGAAAATGATATTGTAGAATACATTGCCAGATGTATGGAGTGTCAGAAGGTCAAGGCTGAGCATAGGCACCGAGCAATGTTGCTGCATCCATTTCCCATTCTTGAGTGGAAGTGGGAAGTGGTGACAATGTATTTCATCACAGGATTTCCCAGAACTGGAAAGCAACATGATTCCATCATGGTGGGGGTAGATAAGCTTACGAAAGCTGCCTATTTTATTCCATTAAAGACCACTCACAAGGCAACTAATGTTGCTGAAATCTATATGAGGGAAGTAGCACAATTGCATGGTATCCCCAAGACAATTGTGTCTGACAGAGACCCGAAATTTATCTCCAAGTTCTGGAAGGGGTTATTCAAAGGGTTTAGAACAAATCTGAACTTCAACACTGCTTATCATCCTAAGTCTGATGGGAAGATAGAGAGGGTGAACCAAGTGATAAAAGATATGATAAGGATGTATGTGATGGACAAACCATCTCAATGGGAATACTACCTACACTTGGTAGAATTTTCCTACAACAATGGGTATCAAGCATCATTGAATATGAGCCCATTTGAAGCACTTTATGGAAGAAAGTGCAACACCCCAGTAAGTTGGGATAACCCAGCTGATAGAGAAATAGTTGGGCCAGAATTTCTCAAGGAAATGGAAGAGAAAATGTTGAATATTAAGAAGAATTTAAAGACTTCCCAAGACAGGCAGAAAAGTTATGCTGATAAGAATAGAACCCACATGGATTTTAAAGTGGGTGATCATGTTTTATTGAAAGTGAAACCCAACAAAAGCTCCCTGAAGCTGGGAAACTATTCCAAGTTGGTAGCCAGATATTGTGGGCCATTTGAAATCCTAGAAAGGATTGGACCAGTTGCATATATGCTTTCATTGCCTGCTTCCATGACTATACATAATGTGTTTCGTGTTTCATTTCTTAAGAAATATATACCTGATGCTAATCATGTTATTGATTGGAATGTGATTTAGGTGGAGCAAGAAGGCGTCTTGCAAGTGCATCCAATGCGTATATTGGACTAGAAGAGAAAACAACTCTAGAATCGAGCCATAGGGATTGTAAAGGTCCAGTGGGCCTGGTACGGTCCTGAGGATGCGACATGGGAGCAAGAGGATGCTATGTAGGAAGAATACCTTCATCTTTTTGAAGATTTTGAAAATCTTGTTGATGCTGTGTAAATAAGTTGCACCGAGGACAGTGCAAAAATAAGGGGAGGGGATTGTAATACCCCAAGGATGAGCCCCAGTTGTATTTATGAATTGTAAACATGTTTTATAGGCTAGTGAGCTGAGCAATTATAAGCTGGTAGGCTTATGTGTTACTAGGCCGGAGAGCCTAGGTGTTAAAGGCCAAGAGCCTGTTTTGTACATATAAATATTCATATTATTAATATAAAAACATTACTACATGTAGACCGACCATGAAGAAAGAGTGATGGGGGACTAAGCTCCACTAGGCTGGGTAAGGGAGAGGGGGCTGGGAGGTTGGAAAGAGGGGCTAATTCTAGGGGCTTAAGTCCAAGAGAATAATAATTTATTATTATTATTCCAAAGGCTGTTTAAAATGATATGTTTTTATCCTAAGTTCCTGGGGAAAGGCAGGTGAATTCCAAAGGGAAAGAACATGCTTCATGAGCGACATGTGTCATCTTAGGAACATGAAAACTTAAGGGGGGGAATTCGTGCTATTGGGGGAATCACTCACAGAGGCAGGGGAATTCACGCAGAGGGAGTTTTGGATTTCACCATCTCGGCTAGGCTAGACCATTCTGCCCCGTTTTTCTCTTGACGAGTTCACTCATGCACTGAACAAGCCCGCAACCATCCATTTCAGCAATTACTGAACCTGTGACCATTTTTCACCTCTGTAATTACTGAGCTATCCCTTGCCTTACCTGATTTAGCTATTGTGGTTTGAAGAGGCAAGTTGTCAGGCTTGTGAGAAACTCTCTCTCTCCAGGTGAGAGAGGTTGTTGTGGATTGAAGAAGCAGGTTGTCAGGCCTATGAGAAACTCTCTCCAGGTGAGAGAGTGTGTTGAGGAAGTGAGTTCTCTTGGAGGGAGTCCCATAGCTGCTACAAAGCTCTGAGAATTCCGGTTCGGCCTATTGCTGAAGCCCAAGGTAAGGGAGGTGGAACAACCGATGGACTGTGTGACATTGAAGGTGTATACTCCTAGGGTGGGACAAACATGTGGGGAATGAAAGTCTATGAGCAGTAGGCATAAGTGGCTCCTGGGAGAGATTCCTTCCTCTTAACTGTGCGACTTTCCTGTTTAACTTGCCTAGCCTAGGAATCCTTTACCCGGTGGAGTTTAGTCCCAACTCGAGGGTGACCTACTACTGAGAGTGATGAGAAATGTGGTTTAAGGATGGGAGGTTTGTGGAAGGTCTTCACACAATTGGTGGTTTTACTCCAGTTAAAAGATAAGTAGCATTTCCGTGCTTAATTATATATGTTATGCATGACTGTGTTCTTAAATGCTATCATGTATTTTGTTGCATGTTTGAATTACTATTAATTCCATTTGAGTCTATATGGTAGCAGTAACTCTGTGTTATTTGTTTTGAATTCATTAGAAATGCATGTTATATATATATGTGTATGTTCCTCTGTGGCGTTGCCTGGCCTGTTGATGGCTGGGGATGTTACAAATTGGTATCAAAGCTAAGTGAAGTGTCAGATTAGTGGCATTGCCCAACTTGTTGGTGGTTGGGGACATTACACCTGTTGATAACACCACACTCACAACCCTACACCATTGGATGGCTTTGCCAAGGACGAGATCTCCATGTCATCCAATAATGTCGTCTTCCCTACAACATCAATCCCTTGAAAGACGAGGTATTGTGTGATATTGCTCCTCTTGAAGTTTGTGATGTTCTTTTAGGTCAACCATATTTGTGGAAATGACATGCTGTGTATGAGTCCATACCTCGCAATGTCATTATTACTTTGGGTAGATAATTGTACAAGATACCAGAGGTAGAGCCACCTACCACTATTTCTTTAATCTCTACTAAGTAATGCAGTAAGGTCATTTCACAGACCGACAAGTTTGTCTTCTTTATGATCCATGCTCGTAGTAAGCATAAGGTCACTGCCACATCCATGACCTCTACACAGAGCCTCTCTTTGTAGAAAAATAAAGTGGATGGGATCGTGGAAGAGTATAGATACATCTTCTCCTCACTCACCAGGGTACCAATGCACTGCCAAGTCAATAATCCAATTGATATGACCCCTGTTGCCCCACTGCCTAATGGACCAGTCTATCATTGCTCGCTGATGGAAAATGACGAGATCATGCACCAGAGCCAAGAGCTGATTCAAAAGAGGCACATCCAACCCAACTCCTCCCCTTGCAGAAGCCCGATTGTGCCGGTGCAAAATAAAGATGGGACCTTGCGGCTTTGCACTGATTACAGAGAATTAAACAAAATCACAATCAGGAACCGGTACCTAATTCTCTGAATTGATGACCTTCTTGACCAACTCAAGGGGGGAAATTTCTTCAACAAAATTGACCTAAAGTATGGCTACCACCAGGTTCCCATCGAACCAACTAATGTATGGAAGACAACCTTCAAATCTAAAGAAGGTCTCTTCAAATGGATGGTCATGCCCTTTGGCTTAACAAATGCACCAACAACTTTCATGAGATTGATGGATGATGTATTGAGACCCTTCACCAAATATTTTGTGGTGGTATATCTGGATGACATCCTCATCTTCAACAAAACTTTGGAGGATCACATGTAGCATATTTCGTAGGTTTTGGGCACTCTGCGATAGCACAAGCTATATGCCAACTTGGAAAAAATATCCTTTGGCATGAACATGGTCCAATACTTGGGCTACATTGTTGATGAGAATGGGGTACATGTGGATCCAACTAAGATCCAAGTCATTCGTGACTTTTTAGTCCCGACCACACTAACCGAGCTTTAGAGCTTCTTGGGACTTTCCATCTTCTCCCATATTGCATGGGCCCTCAATCAAGTAACCAAGGGCGGTGGCAAGGAAAATTTCACATGGGGGAAGGCACAAAAACAATCATTTGATGATTTTAAGCATCACTTGTGCTCAGCTCCAGTACTCTCCTTACATGATTTGCAACAACCATTCAAGATTGAGATTGATGCCTCCGACTACGCTGTCGACGCATTTCTCACTCAACATGGTCATCTAGTAGCATACCATAGTGAGAAACTCTCATATACTTTTCGGAAATATCCCACCTATGACAAATAAATGTATTCCATTGTGCAAGCCTGCCGTCAATGGAAAAATTACATTCTAGGAAAGGAGACAATCATCCACACTAATCACAAGCCTCTGTAGTTCATATAGACACATGGGAAGTTGCAGAATGACCACCATCAAAAGTGGTCCACATACCTACAACAACTCCATGGAGCACAAATCCTGTCGCTGACTCCCTTAGTTACCCTCCCATTGTTGCACTCACTACTGTGCTCCATTATTGTGGGCATGAGGAATATGAGTGGCCCTAACTTTATCAGCATGACCCTGACTTCTCCACCACCTATCAACTCTTGGGTACATGAGAGAATGTCATCAATTTTCACATCCAATATGGACTGTTATTCTATATAGGGCACATCTGTGTTCCCACAAGCGAGTGTGTAAAGATATTTTGGGAGGCTCACTACAGTCAGATGGAAAGACATTTTGGCGTGGAGAAAACTATGACCATTTTACAGAAACAATTTTATTATCAAAAACTGTGACAAGACATCAACAAGTATATCAGATCTTGCACTTCTTGTGCCATTGCTAATTCCGCCATCAAGAAGCAAGGATTATACATCCCTCTTCCTACTCCCAAGAGGCTTTGGGAATCCATCTCGATGGATTACATGTTTGGACTTCCGTCCACCATGCACGCCAATGATTGTGTATTTTTGGTGGTTGATTGGTTTTCAAAGATGACCATTATCACATCCTGCAAGAAGAGCATCACAACGACAGAGACTGCCAAGATCTTCTTCGAACGAGTGTGGGTCCATTTTGGGATACCACAAACCATCACCTCAGATAGGGACAACAGGTTCCTCATGACATTTTGGTCGATTCTCTGGTCATTGTTGGACACCAAGCTGACTAAATCCACTGCTTTCCACCCCTAATACGATGGCCAGACAGAGTTCGTCAATCAGATGTTTGTGCACATCCTGCACATGTACAACTCTAATCATCCGTGAACATGGGATGAGAGTCTTCCCTATGTTCATAGCAACTACAACATGGCTCTCCATAGCTCCACCAACCATAGCCCATTTTAGGTAGGGTTGGGATTCGAACCCTTGGGTCCCATTGATGTTGCACTACCTCTTGCAACCACACAGGAAAATTTTTCCCATGTTCAATTTGAGGCCGACAAAGCCACCAGATTCATTGAGTGGATTCAACACATCTACCAACAGGTCCATGAGATTTTGTGGAAAGCCAATGCTAAGTACAAGCAATGCCATGATCAACACCGGGTACCACACCAGTTTTAGGTGGGAGATAAGGTCTGATTACATTTGCAGAAAGAGCACCTTACATGGCCCTATAGGAAGCTCTGCCCACTTCTCTATGGGCCTTAAACTATCACCAAGGCTATGCGTAGAAATGATTTTGATCTCAACACTCCCCCATTCCTTGGCTTGCACCCAGTGTTCAATGTGTACCTCCTTCTGCCATATTTTCCACCATTATTGGACACCTTAGAGATCACAGAACAATTGAAACCAATAGAGCTCAGCCCTAACTACATGGAACATGCATCCACTGATTAGATAGTAGATACACAGGTCAAGGGCACTCGCTAGCAGAGGATCCAACTTTATTGAGTTGTCAAGGGAGGGCAACTCCTACACCAAGGCAAGTGACTCACCAGGGGCCAAATTCAGTAGAATTTTCCTCACCCGATAGGGGAACTCAACGCAATGGAGACCATTGCTTCCTAAGGGGGGAGGATTGATCTAGGTGGATATTGGTGGCCACCCACCTATTCCAACTGGCTCCTCTTGACAGTTTTTAGTTCAACACATTCTTCTGTACTTCTTTGTAGTTGTGGGTTCTACACTTTCATGGCTGTTTGAATCCATACACATCTTCCAGGTGGAGATTGGTGACCACTCATCTAATACAACTAGCTTATGTTGGAATTTTTCATGTCAGCACATCTTTCTGTACTTTGAGGGTCGTTTTGGGCCCCTAAACAGTGTTTTTTTGGCTTGCCACAATCAAACTATAGACGCAGTTAGATTTTGATGACATAATGTGTAGTTCTCGAAAATACCTTTTCAATGGGCTATCACGTGCCTAAAACAAAGGTTGTATGAAAAAGTTACGACCTCGGGAAGTTGAGGTAGAAACTTACCCATAAGGGCCCACATAAATTTTGGCGTTTCACCTCCTAGGGTTAGGTTTTTGGATGTCTAGGCTTTTGGCATTCATGAGTAATGTTAAAAATTCCTCTGGAGCCTCTTTGTAATCTTTATGTTGCTCAGACGGATGCGCGTAGCATGCCACATCTCTTCTTAGAGATAGCTACCACCATTTGAACAAGTTGTTTCCAATTCTGCAGTTTTACAGTTTCAACCTATTTTATTTATTCAATAGAAGTTATTGTTCACTGGATATTTGTTGTTGTGCTCCATATCTATGTGTTGTTGTATTCAGTCTGTTATTCCTTCGTTTTTCTCATAAATCCAGATCAAAAACATAATTTATTATGTTTTACATATTATCTTCCCCCTACCCGGTGCCTATGTAAAATGTAATTTATTATGTTTTACATAATATTTCTCCCCACCATAATTTATGAGGGTTGAATTATGTTTTACATAATACCTCCCTCCACCCTCTACTTATGTAAAACATAATTTATTAAGTTTTACATAAAATTTTCCCATCTCCACCCTCATAAATGGGGTGGGGGTTGTGGGAGATTTTTATGTGAAACATGATTCCCCCCACCTCCACCCTCATCTCATTTATGAGGGTGGGGGTGGGAGGAGATATTATGTAAAAAATAATTCCCCTCCACTTCCACACTTATAAAATGAAGGTGGGAGTGTGTGGAGATTTATGTAGATATTATTTTAAACATAATTCCCTCCACCCTCATAAATGGGGTGGGGATGGGGGAGATATTATGTAAAAGGGTGGTTATTCTGTTTTACATAATATATCCCTCGTATATCATAATAAACATCCTCATAAATGGTGGTGAGGGGAGATATTATGTTTTAGGGGGTGGGGGGAGATATTATGTAAAAGGGTGGTTATTATGTTTTATACAATATCATTCCCTTAAAACACAATAACCATTCTAATAATTGAGGGCGGGTTTGGCCCCTGGGGGGAGATATTATGTAGGTTGGGGGTGGGGAGGGATATTATAGTTTCATTTTAGGAGAACATAATATCTCCCCCCACCGTTTTACATAATATCTTCTCCCCACTCCCACCTTCATTTTAGGAAAATATAATAACCCCCTCCAGCCCCCTCAATTTAAGAGAATTATGTTTTGCATAATATCTTCCTCCACCCCCATCCTCATAAACGAGATAAGGGTTATTGCGATTTTCATAAATCTAAAGTTGTTTGTTTCAAATGTCCAAGTTGACTTTCTTTTACAATTCATTCTCAATAATCTCAAGTAACCCCATGTCCGGGTAGTCACTTTGAATGTACTTGGTGGCAACTTCCTTACCCCATTGGTGCTTGTGAAAAATGAAAAAAAAACTAAAACTAGGGAATATAACTCAGTATTGTTGAAAGCTCTTCCACATTATTGTAATCCCCTTTGTTAGGGACCAAGACTGAACTTCAAGAATAATGATCTAAAACTCAGCATGTCAATTACTATGGTAATTATGAGAGTCTTTAGAAATAGCCAATTTATTTCTCCAAAAGCTAGCCCAAGGTTTGATCATTCATTACTCACACGAACAATGATGATATCACACATGTTACCTTGATGATAATGGAACAACCTTCCTTATATCCGTTGATCCCCTTTCAATAACCCACATCCTTAAATATATATCGAAGGGATATTAATTGGATTCTTAGACAATTGTGAAGAAAAAGAAAAATGTCACTGGGAATTATTGAAACCCTTTTCCATATTGGACTTGAAAATTCAAATTTAAATATATCCTACCTATCATTGTAACTAAACATTGAAATCCCCAATTGGTATGGAAATTCAAATATTATCATGTCTTAAAAATAAATAAATAATTTGACATATACACAAATGGGTCAAACACAACTTCAAACATTTCTATGTCACAATGTACTCAATATATCAACAAATCAATGTATTCACATTGGTACTAATTTTGTGGTACTTACCTTTACGATGAGGGGAAGAATGCTCTGGGTTATTAAGAAAAACCTCAACTTTACCTTTGGCGTGTAAATGAATTTTTATAATTTTCAATTTGTATAAATTTTGTCCTTGTTGATTATTGCATAACTCACTTGATTCATGAAATTTTAACCCTTACCAACTTCACGAGTCGTTCCATTTTGTCAATGCCTTTAACTTTTAACTTTGTAATGGACCTCCCAAATATAGTTGAAGTCTTAAATCTTCATTATCAAAAAGTCATAACCTCTTTGCATTATCCTTAGGAGCTCTTTTTTATTATGACGTGTTTGTTTATATGCTATGTTATTATCATATTTTTGTCTTCTTCTTTTGTCTCATCAATGCTATGTGCTTTGGATTTACCTTCCATGTTCTATTGAACAACAACATTAGGCATCGTCCTTTAAAACCTATAATAATATGATGTAATTTTTCTTTTCTTTTCATACACAACCTTGTTCTATTGGAGTTATCCCCATAGTTAAGAGTTGATTGACCATATAATTGAATATATTGCCTTAATTTTTCTTCTCAACACTTGCGTTTTGGTAGTCTAATTTTTATTGTCTACATCTATTAATTTTTAAATTGTTATTTTTGTCGAATAAATGAGTGGATGATTTTCGGTAACAATGTTTCGCTAAATCTTCGTTTCATCACAATTTTGGGTTTCACTTCAAAATGGCCAAGTTGGATTATTATATATTTGTATTATTCTACAACTCTTTCGGCTAAACAAGGAAATACAACCTATTTGAAAATATTAAGTGAAGTGGAAAGAACTCCATCATCAACTTTCTTACTTCCCTAGATGTCCTCCACTTTAGTGGCTTTAGGATCACTCTGAACCATGGTATCATGAAGTTTTAATGACACACTCTAATGTCAAAGGGTTTCCAAGGTTCCTTGTAGGAATCCTTCAAAGTGTTTTATTACACATAACTCGACCCATGGTATTATGGAGTTTTAATGACACACTCTAATGTCAAAGAGTTTCCAAGGTTCCTTGTAGGAATCATTCAAAGTGTTTTATTACACATAACTCATGGAAATGGCCTTGTAATGAACAAACTAATGAATAAGGTAGCCTCAATGCCTCAAATTTAGGAAAATCATTGAATTGTTTAATATCATTGCATATTTTTAGAAGTAGTGTCAGGAAATGAGATACACTTCCATGCTAAGCCTAACATAAGATAAGAAGAATTTAATCAAGAACGTAAATGACAAAGCAATCACACAATACACATAGATTTTACCCTGGAAACCCAAACCAGGAAAACCAACATTCCTTGAGCATTCTGCTCTCTTGTTGTCTTATTCAATATGAATAAAAGGTTACATGTCTAACCTTGGTCCACACTTAAGACACAATTGACATCATGCTCACTTTCCTGAGCAAGAACAAACCTGTAGCCAATCCGTCTTACATCTTCATGACCAACAACCTACATCTAAAGATTTCTCTAAAGACTGGATATCCTATGATTTATTGATTAGTCTTTACGGCCTTATAACATGCCTCTTTATAATATTTACAATAGGAAAAACCTAAAGAATTGGTGCCCAAAAACAGTTACAAATCCATGCAGATCATTGGCTACAAATCCCTCCAATCTCAGGATTCTGTTACAGTTGACTCCAAGTCATATTAACATTCGACTACCACTCAACCTTCATTCGGTTGCCATATTCCTCCCCGTCGACCTCTTGTTGGCTGACCTCTTCGACTTGCTGCCAATGCCTTTACCATTGTAGACCACCTCGAACTTCGACTTCGACTTTACCCAGTCGACTAACCTCGACCTTCGACTTGCTATCAATCTACCTCGACTCTTGACCTGCTGTCAATCCACCTTGACTTCGACTGTTAGTCAATCCACCTCTACTAGAATTCAATTGCAAAGAATATAACAACCCAACATTTTCCCACTTGTTGTATTCTTTTCTGAAATCGGGATATTCCTAAACTTTTGTTCACAGACCCAGGGAAACAATGCCCATTGCCTCTCTGCACCAAGAAAACTTCACAACACTCATAGAATTGGTCAACGAGTCTACTATGTTTTCCAACGTGTCTACTTTATCCAGTAGCACCTTGTTACTTTCCACCATATCTGTTATGAAATGGTATTGTACATCAATGTGCTTAGTCTTTGAATGATAAGTAGGGTTCTTTGCCAGAAATATTGCGCTTTGACTATTACAACTTACCTTCATAGCTCTCTGCTCAAACCTGATTCTTGAACACAACCTTTGCAACCATACTGCTTCTTTGCTTCCATGAGTGGCCGCCATGTATTCATATTTTGTTGTTGAAAAGGATACGACCGTCTGTTTCTTACACATCCAACTTATTTCTCCACCGAACATCTTGAAGACATATCTGCTAGTCGAGCTCTGTCGATCCATATCTACAGCCCAGTCGACATCAACAAATCCGTGCACATTTAATTTACCACTGTCACCTCCAGGTCTTCCTTGGTAGCATATAAGATAGTCCTTCGTGCCACACAAATACTTGAATACTCTCTTGATAACTGTCCAATGCTCCTTTCTAGGTGTCAACAGGTACCTTCTCAACACTCCCACTGCATGGAAAATGTCTGGTTGAGTGCAGACCATCACATACATTAGACTACCAACAACACTTGCACATGGAACATGTGCCATGACCTCTATTTCTTCCTATGTCTTTGGACATTGTTCAACAGTTAGCCTTGCTACCATAGGAATTGGAACCTTCACCAGTTTTCAATCCCGCATGCTGAACTGTTTCAGAACTATTTCAATACACTTCGTTTGATTCAACTAGATATTTATAGTGACTCGATCTGTCTTAATCTCCATTCCCAGAATGAAGTTAGTTGCACTGAGATCCTTCATGTCGAATTTGGAGGATAGCTTCTCCTTCACCTCCTTTACTGTGTCCATGCTGTTTCCAATCAACAACATGTCATCGACATACAAAGTTACATATATGAAACACCCACCTTCTTCCTTGGAATATATGCAGTGATCAACTTTGCTTCTCACAAATCCCAAACTGAGGATGTATGTGTCAAACTTCTGGTACCACATCCTTGGTGATTGCTTTAGACCATAAAAGTATATTTTCAGTTTTCACACCAACTCTTGCTTTCCCTTTACTACAAGTCATTTAGGCTGTTTCATGTAGATTTATTCTTCCAGCTCCCCATGTAGGAATGATGTCTTGACATCCATCTGTTCTATTTCCAGATAGAATTCTACAGCCAGAGACATTAGTACTCTAATGTAAGTTAATTTTGCAACAGGGGAAAAAATCTCATCGAAGTCGACTCCCTCGACTTGCGAATAACCTTTCGCTGTGAGTTGAGATTTGAACTTCTCGACTTGACCTGCGACATTGATCTTCTCCTTGAATACCCACTTGCTACTGATGGACTTTATTCCACTAGGTAACTTGACTAAATCCCATGTCTCATTCTTGTGCAAGGATTCCATCTCTTCAACCATGGCGTCCTTCTAGAGTTTACCCTTTGTAGAGTCGACTTCCTCACCGACCGAATTGGTCTCATCGTCAATGTAAATTAATACAAATGTGGAGTGGAATTCAGGTGGACTATACCTTTTGACTGGTTTTCTTACTCTTTCTGACCTCCTTACCACCAGACTCTGTTGTTCCACCTCTTTCTCTGATTCAATCAACTCATTTGAATCACCTTCTTCCTTCATGAGTTCAAACCGCACCATCTCAGGATTATTCTCAGTCTGAGCAATTTCCTCAGGCTCAGACTTACCTTCGACTTATCTGAATACCACATCTCGACTGTACACTGTTCTCCTTGATGCATGATCCCAAAGCTTATATCCTTTCATTCCTTCTTTATATCCAATGGAAATACATTTGATTACCTTCTTGTCGAGCATGCTCCTCTTTTCCTTTGGAACATGCACAAATGCATCACAACCAAATACTTTGAGATGTGAAACCAAAGGTTTCTTACCCAACCATACCTCATGTGGAGTTGTGTCGACTATTGGATTACTGAGGGGGGGGGGGGTGAATAAGTAATAGATATTTTTAATCATTTTTAACCATAGTAAATAAGTGTTGTTTATATTTATGATCAATTTACCATTATCATTCAACAAGTGCATAATAAAGGAACCAAGGACAATGATCAATAATAGACATACACAATACACTAGTATTTTTACGTGGAAACCCAATGCGGGAGAAAACCACAGAATGATTTTTCTTATATGTCTTTAAGAATTACATTCATTGGAAGAACCAACTTCCTTTGTTTTCCAGCTGCAACCAGAAGGAGGTTCCAACCCCCTATATTTTCAGGCTACAACCCGAGGGAATATCCAACTCCCTAATTCTCTGGCTAAAACCAAAAGGAGGATACAACCCCCTATGTTCTCTAGATACAACCGAAAGGTGGATACAAAAACCTATCCTTGCCCCGTCCAAACACCTTGAAATATAATTTTCAAATGATGAAACCACTACCACACTATCCCTATGAGATATACCACAATAAACCTATACCAATATGTGCCAACAACCTGTAACCAACCTGTACCAATAGCTTGTAATCAATCATGTACTAGAAGTCATCATGTACCAAAAAATACCAACATGTACGTGACCTGTATATTGATCCAGGTGGATATCGGTTGCCACCCACCTTTTCCAACTGTCTCAAAACAATTTTTTGGCAATTTTGGCAATTTACTATTTTTAGCAATTTTAACTTCCGGGGCCATTTTGAGGGCCTAAATGAAGGTTTTTCGAGATAGATCTTCTGAATGATATATAAAGGCATCATTGAGCCCCCAAAATGAATCTCCTTGACAATACCTTTCCAATGGGCTATCATACGCCTAAAACAAAGATTGTATGCAAAAGTTACAATCCCGAGAAGTTGATGTACTAACTTACCCAGATGAGACCCACATGACTTTTGGCGCTTCATCTCCTAGGGTTAGGTTTTTGGATGTCTAGGGTTTTTGAAATTACTGTTTATTGTAAAATGGCCTTTAGAGCCTCATTGTAATCATCTTCTTGCGAATGAATGCAACCATCACATCTCTTCTCAGAGATAAACCACCACCATTTCGACAAGCTTGTTTCCGTTGCATTTTACAGTTTCAGCTTATTTCCTTATTGAATAGAAAACCAATTTTACTGTATCTCTGTTATTTTGTGTTAAGAAACTATTAATAATATGTATTCATTTCATTCTGCTCATAAAATCCAGATCAGTGGTATCAGAGCTGTTTGCTCCTTGTCATCTTAATGCATGTCCCCAACAAGGTTAGAGTACAAAGAGTTGGTCTCGAGCTTGTTTCTCTTGAGGACAAAATCTCTCACACACCCAAGCGACCTCTCATGGTAGGAGAAAATAAATATGACGAGACAAGATATCCTTTCAAATTGTTGATTGAGGAATCCCTCAAGCAACAAATGAACGAGATGATGGATAGTTTCATGCAAATCCTTTAGCGGCTACCAACATGTGACACACATTCTTCGAGCGGAGGCGCCGCCCCCTTCAAGGTACAAATAAACTTTGATATTCCTATATTTGAAGGTCAGATAGATACAGATGCTATAGAAAAGTGGTTGAATCTACTAGAAGGGTATTTTTTTGTCCATAACTTTTTGAATAGAGAAAAGATTACTTTTGCGCTCCTCAAAGCCGTTCCCCATGTCAAAGATTGGTGGGAAAATTTCTGTGAGAAAAAGGAAACAAAGGAACCCTCATTATTTACAGTCACGACCACCTAGGAATCCTTCAAGGATGCTATTAAGGAACAATACTACCTTGTCGGAAGTTATGATGACTTGTATACCAAATGGACCACACTGTGGCAAGAAAGAGACCAAGAAGTGCCAAATTTCAAAAATATCTTTCATACCTTGTGCACCAATATGGGTATCAAAGATTCAGAGCGACATCTGGTGCTCAAGTATCGCGACACTCCGCATAGATACATCCAGACTGAAATGGAATTTTTGGACATCTCATCCTTGGGCGCGACCTACCGATATGCCGTCAAAATCGAGCAGAAGCTCAAACAAAATATGCGACAATTTGGGCCTGGGAACCCCTCACAAAAAAATCCAGGAAAGGGCGACCCCAACCCACAAAACAAAGAACATAGAAAATATGGACAACATTAGGACAACTAGTCCAAGCCGCAAGCAAAGAAGGACACCAGAAAGACAAAGAAAGATACCGGGAAGTGGTGCGACTTCCATAAGAGCCCTTGGCATAACACTGTTGACTGCCGCTCAAAGTAGTCGCTCGTGGTCGAAGTGAAATCTTCTTAATCAGATGTGGGTTCATAATATAAGCTAGAACCACAAAGGGGAAGACAAATCATTGATGCGGAACCCAGTGCCAATGTTGCAACCACCAAGCTCCAGCCTGGTGAACTAGATGAGCCAGAAGAAGGAGAACACCTCTTCCATTCACAAATGTGGGTAAAAGGCACCCCACTGCACTTCATCGTTGATAGCGGTAGCCAAAATAACCTCATCTCAGCAGAGGTTGTCAAGTGGCTGGCCCTACCAATAACGCCGCACCCACAACCCTACGCCATTGGATGGCTCCGCTAAGGAAGTGATCTCCACATCAACCAACAATGCCGAATATTGTACGACATCAAGCCCTTCAAAGATGAGGTATTGTGTGATGTTGCTCCTCTCGAAGTTTGTGATGTTCTTTTGGGCCAACCTTATTTATGGAAACATCATGCTGTATATGAGTCTAGGCCCTGTAGTGTTATTATTACTTTGAATAGGAAATTGTACAGGATACCCAAGGCAGTCCCACCTAGTGCTATTTCCTTGATCTCTATTAAGCAATGCAGGAAGGTCATCTCTTAGACGGGGAAGTTTTTCTTCTTCATGATTCGCTCTCAGAATAAGTGAAAGATCACAGCCACATCCAGGGTCTCTGCGAGCGACCTCTCCACATAGTAGAAGCAAGTAGATAAGGTCGTGGAAGAATACTCAGATATCTTCTCCTCACCTACCGGGGTACCTCTACACTGCCACCTCAAGCACCCCATCGATCTGACCCCCAATGCATTGTTGCCCAATGGGCCAGTCTATCGCTTCTCTCTGTTAGAGAATGAGGAGATCAAGTGAAAGATCCAAGAACTGCCCCACAAGGGGCACATCCGTCCCATCTCATCACCTTGTGGGAGCCCAATCGTGTTGGTACAGAAGAAACATGGAACCTAACGACTCTGCATTGATTACCGGGATCTGAATAAAATCACAGTCAGAAACCGATACCCGATTCCTCGAATCGAAGATCTCCATGATCAACTCACGGGGGCCAAATACTTCAGTAAGATTGATTTGAAGTCTGGCTAGCACCAGGTCCTGATAGAACAGACAGATGTATGGAAAACCGCCTTCGAGTCAAAGGAAGGCCTTTTTGAATGGTTGGTCATGCCCTTTGGTTTGAAAAATGCTCCAACCACTTTCATGAGGATGATGGGCGATATCCTACAACCATTCACCAATACTTTTGTAGTGGTGTATTTGGATGACACTCTCATTTACAACAAGACTTGGGTCGAACACTTGCAACATAGTCAACAGGTTCTACACACCCTAGGACAACACAAGCTATATACCAACTTGGAAAAATGCTCCTTCAGCATGGGAAGGGTCCATTTCCTAGGCTACATAATTGATCAGCATGATGTACATGTGGATCCAACCAATATCCAAGTCTTCCATGACTAGCCAGCCCCAACCGCACTCACTGAGCTTCAAAGCTTCTTGGGCCTTACCAATTTCTACCACAGGTTTGTGTTGGGATTCTCACATATTGCATGGGCCCTCAGCCAAATAACCAGGGGTGGTGGTAAGGTGAAATTTGCGTGGGGCTGGTCCCAACAACAAGCATTCAACGATTTGAAGCAACACTTGTGCTCAGCCCTAGTACTTTCACTACCAGACCTGCAACAACCATTTGAGATCGATACATATGCTTCAGAATATTTGGTCGGCACCATTCTCACTCAGCATGACCACCCCGTGGCCTATCATAGTGAGCCATTGTTAGATGCTATCCATAAGTACCCTACTTATGGCAAATAGATGTACTCCATTGTGCAAGCCCACCGCCAATGGAGACATTACATTCTTGGGAAGGAGACAATCATTCACACTGATCATAAGCCACTGTAGTTCATGTAGACACAAGGAAAATTGCATAATGATCGGCATCAAAATTGGTCCACATACTTGCAACAATTCCACCTCAACATCAAGTATAAAACATGAATTACCAATCGCGTCGCTGATTGCCTCAGCAGACCGCCAGTCGCGACACTCACCATGATGCTAGACTCTTGCGGCAATGAGACCTCTGGATGCCCCCAACTCTATGAGACAGACCTAGACTTCGCCACCACCTACCAAATGTGTGGTGCAAACACAGTTTTCGATAATTTCCATCTTCAGGATGGGTTGTTGTGTCGTCTGGGCCATATCTATGTTCCATCAAGCGAGCGAGTGAAACTGATTTGGGAAGTCCACTATAGTTGGATGGCAGGACACTTCGACGTCGAAAATACAGTGACGATGCTACCGAAACATTTCTATTGGCCGAAACTTCGATAAAAGGTCAACAAGTATATCAGGTCCTGCACTGCTTATGCTATTGCCAAACTGACCACTAAGAAACATGGTCTGTACACCCCTCTTACTACTCCTGAAAAGCCATGAGAATCCATCTCAATGGACTACATGTCGGGCCTCCCGTCCACCAAACGAGGAAATGACTGTGTTTTTGTGGTTTTTGATCGCTTTTCTAAGATGGCGATTCTGGTTGCCTGCAAGAAGAACATCACAACCGAGGCCACTGCCAAGCTCTTCTTTGAACGAGTCTGGGTAAATTTTGGAATCCCACAAACCATTGTCTCAGATCGGGACAGTCAATTTCTCAGCACATTCTGGTCGAGCCTCTGGTCACTGCTGGACACCAATCTCACCAAATCCATGACCTTCCACCCCCAGACAGATGGCCAAACCGAGGTCTTAAATCAAAAGATTGTGCATATCCTTCGCATGTATAATTCAAAGAAACCTCACACATGGGATGAGAGCCTTCCTTATGTCCAACGTAGCTACAACCGAGCCTTGCATAACTCAACTAGCCACAACCCCTTTCAGGTGGGGTTGGGATTCCAACCATTGGGTCCCATAGATGTTTCACTTCCCCTTGCGGTCACCTCAATCGACTCATCTCCTGCTCCAACTGAAGCTGGCAAAGTCAACCGGTTCATTGAGCGGATCCAACACATCCGCCAACAGGTTCATGATATCCTACAAAAGTCCAATGACAAGTACAAGTAGTGCCATGATCAACATCGGGTGCGACATAGGTTTCAGGTGGGCGACAAAGTTTGGTTGCACTTGCATAAAGAATGCCTTGCATGACCCCTTCGAAATATTCACCCACTCCATTATGGGCCATACACCATCACTAAGGCCATGGGGGATAATTCTTTTGATCTCAACATTACTCCTTTCGTTGGCTTGCACCCAGTGTTCAACGTGGATCTCCTTTGCCCTTATTTCCCACCATTATTGGACACCTCAGACGTAGTAGAACAATTGACACCAACAGATCTCAACCTTGAATGAATACAACAGGCATCTAACAATTAGATTGTGGACACATTGATCAAGGGCACTTGACAACAAATGATCCAACTTTATTGAGTCGTCAAGCAGGGCAACTCCTGCACCAAGGCAAGTGGCTCACCCGGAGCCAAATTCAACAAAAAATTACTTATCTGATGGGGGAACTCAATGCAATGGAGACCATTTCTTCCTAAGGATGGAGGATTGATCCAGGTGGATATCAGTGGCCACCCACCTTTTCCAACTGACTCAAAACAGTTTTCTAGCAATTTTGGCAATTTACTATTTTTAGCAGTTTTAACTTCCGGGGCCATTTTGTGGGCCTAAATGAAGGTTTTTCTGGATCAATCTTCTCAATTATAGTCGAAGGCATGATTGAGCCCCCAAAATGAATCTCCTCGACGATACCTTTCCAACGGGCTATCATACGCCTAAAATGGAGATCGTATGCAAAAGTTACAACCCCGGGAAGTTGATGTACTAACTTACCCAGACAGGGCCCACATGACTTTTGGTGCTTCATCTCATAGGGTTAGATTTTTGGATGTCTAGGGTTTTTGGCATTCCTGTTTATTGTAAAAAGGCCTTCAGAGCCTCATTATAATAATCTTCTTGTGATTGAGCACAACCGTCACATCTCTTCTCAGAGATAAGCCGCCACCATTCTAGCAAGCTTGTTTCCGCTGCATTTTACAGTTTCAGCTTATTTCCTTATTGAATAGAAAACCAATTTTACTGTATCTCTGTTATTTTGTGTTAAGCAACTGTTAATAATCTGTAGTCATTTTGTTTTTCTCATAAATCTGGATCATATATGCTGCAACTTGCGTATGTATGCGCCCTGTCTATACTGCAACTTGTGTATGTACATGGTATGTCTATACTGCAACCTATGTACACCTTCATAAATCTAGGGTTTTCACTTTTTCTGAAAATCAGACACTTTTCTGCCTCTGTCAAATCAGCCTGCAACCTGTCATTGTGTCCAATATGTAGTTGTGCCCTATGCATGCATCATCATACATATCCCTTAACCAAGTGCATCTATATCTCTCTAGTCATGTGCCATACATGTGTATACAATCATTATCAAGTGTAATAACCTTCACATGAACTAGAAATCAAGCCCTCACTGATATGCAACCTCAAACTTCACAAAAAAAATTCACAACCAAAATCCCTCAACCATGTACCACAAAATCCCTTAACACTAACAAAATGTACCAATGATAAATATCAGATATACCAACACTATATTTTTGTAGATACGACTTATACAGTAAGTTCCATACAACCAATAGCCTATCTAGGGAAAATCCTCAAACCCCCATAACCATATCTCATGTAGACAACAATATCCAACCACTCATAGAAATAAGACATACCTTTTGAACCTGTAGATAGATCTGTTGTACCTTATCACTGTAGACCTTCCTAGGAGCTTGATTTCAGAATATGAGAACCTGATATCCTCAACTACTCAAGATTTCATGTCTTTTCAACTATACACACCCTTTTATACTACTAGCCCGCGTATGTACGCGACCTCTTCCACTATAGCCTGCATACACCTCAAAAACTAGGGTTTTGTTAGTATTTCTGCAACTTCGAAACTTTCACCGTCAACCCTTCTTGCTGCCTTAGACTTGTGTAACTTCAGTTGTATCAATGAGTACCTGTTAGAAAAATAGGACCGTGGAGCAATAAAATAAAACAAATGCAGAAACAAAACACATAAGACACACAATACAAGAGAGACACAGATTTATGTGGTTCACCCAGTGTGGGCTACGTGCACCAGAGAAATTGCCAGGTCCTTCCTTTATTGTTATCTAGCAAATGAAGGGATAAAACCTACAACAAAACACGTTGTAACTTCCTCTTCTTTCTCTCATAGTCTCCTCTCTCAGAATACAATATTCACCACCATCCATAGCCATGATACATTTCCCTCATAAAAGAGGGTTTCCTTCTAGGGCAAAAAACCCTAACATAATCTCTACTATTAGATCTGCGACCTTATAATGAACGGTCCAGATTTACAATGAAATTACAATATACTTTTACAAGGAAATTTTTTCTTCGGGGGCTTTGCCCCCGAACCCCCGCTGGGGGGCCGCTTGCCCCTAGACTCCCTAGCCGGGGGGATAGGCCCCCTGGACCCCGCAGAGGGGGTACCCCCCCTCTGCACTCCTCTGCGTGGAAGAGTGTACATACTTTTGGGGTGTAAATACTTCATGGGGTATAAACACGGTTGAAAGTAAAAGACCTATAAATCAGGAAGATAATCAGGCTCCACAACCAACAATATCCCACTTGGAGACTGATCTCAACAACTCCACCGCTACTGTATATGCTGGACTCTAAACCTTCTTGGACCTGGAAAATTTCTCATTTTCATCTTCATTCTTGAAGACCAACTGAAACTGAGCAAGAACTCAGTTTCTCCCTGGTTACTCCCTTTGTTAACATGTCTGCAGGATTCTGGCTAGTGTGTATCTTTTCCAGCTTCAATTGCCCATCTTCCAAGGCGGATCGTATGAAGTGGTACCTCAACTGTATATGCTTAGTCTTCGAATGGAAGGCTGAGTTCTTTGTAAGGTGAATGGCACTATGACTGTCACAATACAACTTGCTGTTCTCCTACTTCTTTCCCAATTCCTCCATAAACCTTTGTAACCAAATCATCTCTTTACTAGCCTCTATAGCAACAACATACTCTGCCTCTGTTGTTGAAAGTGCAACAACCTTTTGCAGTTTTGAAATCCAACTTACTGCTGTTCCACCTA
>ML788070.1:146253-167013 GCA_009831015.1 Picea engelmannii
GAGCATCTGTTGGGGAAAGGTAGAATGAAAAAAATGAGAGGTAATATATTAATAATTGTGAAAATTTATATTATTAATACATATAAAGTTTCGTTTTTGTGTATATATGATCATACTCATTAATATATTAATATAATTTATTTTGTAAATTATAAATATTTATAATTACCTGCATATTGTACGTTATAACTAATATTTAATATTGGTGAATTATGTTTTTTTGATTCAGTTTCTCTAGAGTGGGATGCACTGCATTTATACATTGCAAACAATCTTGACTGGATGAATGTATGGATTGAAATATGTAAACAACATAATGGAGGTAGGTTATCATGGCAACAATTGTCTGAATTGGTTAGAGAAGCTCGTCGTAACGGAGATGCCAATGTTACGTAGAGGAAAATTGATCTAGCATATGGTTTGAAAGATGGACAGGTAAGCAATTTCACCCATTTTATTCAGTTATTTTATATTATAATAATGTGACTACATGTGTACTGTATTTTTCAGATACTTTCGAAGTTATATAAATATATGTTAATTTATTAATTGACAATGCATCTTTTACATATCTGAGATATTGCAGTTGAAACACCACAAGGCTATCTGGTGCAATGGTCGTAAATTTCACATCAAACAATTGGATGAAACAAGGAAAAATTCTGATAGTGGGATAACTGCAGTATTCTAGGTTACTAATGTTTCCTCTAGGAGTGATAGACATCCTCGATAATATGAAAATAGATACTATGGGTATTTAAACGATATACTCGAGTGTGACTTTAATTCCTTCAAATTAGTTCTGTTTTATGTCAAATGGTATAGGTTACGAATGCATGAACGTGATGAGGAAAGAACTGTTATTCAACATGCCAATGGATTTCCAATGATTAAAACAACGATGTTTAAAAGAGGACATGATCTCTATGTTTTTCCAAGCCAATGTGAATAGGTCTTTTACTCAAATGTTCCAGGTGAAAGGGATTGGTCATTTGTTGTTAGATATAATCCAAGAGGAAGGCCAATTAAGTATACTCATTTACAGGAAGAAGATGATATTGAATATCAAGAAGATGATTCGACAAAATATCAGAGAGAGCCAGAAGATCATGGAGGGTCAACAGATGAAGAAGATGAAGAAGATCATGATCTAGGCGTAGGAGACAATATTGCAATTCCTGACGATGATGTCGATGAAAATATGCTAAAAAATGACATTGATGATGATGATGATATCATCAATCCTTTCAACATCGTTTCAGAACCAGATGATGATATAGATGTCAATTTCGATGATGAAGAACAAGATAGAGAATAAGGATGATTACACAGATGTTGAGGTTGGATTAGGTATGTGACTATATAATATTTTAATTTGTATGAATTATTCTCTTAAAATAATTTAATTTTAATGTCATGGGTTAATTACATGTTTTTAAGTTTTATGCGACGTTTTTATATCCTAGGTTACATGTTGTTTAATTATTATTTGAAACCTGAAAATAGTTGTCAATATAGTAAAGTACGTGATAGACTAAAAATATAATTTAGAAACACATAATTTCATGTACCTTCATTAATTTGTGTTTTTGTAGTTTCTATGCATGAATATTAATAGGACGTTGCTTTTGTTTATTTTATATTTTATAGATTGGGTTTTGGGGATCAATTGAGAGTGATGTGAGGGGGAGGGGAGGGGCCATGTGAGCTTCCACCTTCACGTGGTTGGCCTTGTTCAATAGAGGATAAATTATTCTTGAAACCAAGAGAATCTCTTTCATTTTTATACCATCATGATCGTATAAGATTTCATCAATATTGTTACGTATTTAAATCTTCTTAGAATTGAGATTCGTTACATAGTCGTTGAAAAAAGACAAAAGACTTATGTAGAGGATATTAATTTGGTATTTCTATGGGAAATTTTATGCCATTAGTATGTAATTTTGTACAAAAATAATGGATCTTGAGGACTACACCATGTTCAAGGAATGAGGAACGAGGAACGATGAACGAGGAACAAAAATTGCATGAGGACTAGTCCTGGCAATAGGGACCTACGAATGGGGCCAACGTTGAAATTTTTTCAAACAGTTTCTGTATGCACTGAAATTTTTCATGGATAGACTATTGGCATGAATTAACGATATGGGGGGGGCGGGGGGGTTTGGACTCAAATTTGAGTGACACACCCACTTTCTTCCATCATCAATTCATCATGTAAACCATAAACCCTAATTTTCTTTCAGAGTACCCAATTTGGTTGACGCAAGTTTTAGGATTTCATCGTTCTTTCTTCATTTTTATTTTAGGTTATACATTAATGTATATACAATGTATCTGCATCATCGTTGTGATTAAAAATCCCTCTATTTCATTTATTTCTTAATCAATACCATCAAGATACTGGAGGCGGGCAACATGGACCTGCGAATGGGGCCAACGTTGAAATTTTTTCAAACAGTTTCTCTATGCACTTAAATTTATCATGGATAGACTATTGGCATGCCTTAACAATATGGGATGGTTTCTGGACTCAAATTTGAGTGAAACACCCACTTTCTTCCATCATCAATTCATAATGTAAACCATAAACCCTAATTTTCTTTCAGAGTACCCAATTTGGTTGACACAAGTTTTAGGATTTCGTCGGTATTTCTTCATTTTGCTTTCAGGTTCTACATTAATGTATATAAAATGTATCTTCATCATCGTTGTGATGAAAAATCCCTCTATTTCGTTGAATTCTTAATCAACACCATCAAGATACTAGAGGCAGGCAACATGGACCTGCAAATGGGGCCAACGTTGAAATTGTTTCAAATAGTTTCTGTATGCACTATTGTTTGTCATGGATAGACTATTCACATGCCTTAACTATATGGGAGCGTTTCTAGACTCAAATTTGAGTGACACACGCACTTTCTTCCATCATCAATTCATCATGGAAACCATAAACCTTAATTTTCATATGTTCTAGTAGATATGTTAATGATTCCAAGTTTCATATTTGTATTTGAATGAAGGTACAACTAGCTTGCAAAGTATCAAATTGAGATTTCAATTTTATAAACCAAATATGAAATGAATCCAAGCATCATTTGATATCGTCGCAAGAGAGACAACTGTAAATAATCTTGCGACGAATTTGCTATACTATCGACGAAAAAAGTTCGTCGATAATTTTATGCCATTAGTATGTAATTTTGTAAAAAAATAATGGATCTTGGGGACTACACCATGGTCAAGGAACAAGGAACGAGGAATGAAAATTGCACGAGGACTAGACATCGACAACAGGGACCTGCGAATGGGGCCAATGTTGAAATTTTTTCAAACAGTTTCTGTATGCACTAAAATTTGTCATGGATAGAATATTGGCATGCCTTAATTATATGGGAGGGTTTCTGGACTCAAATTTGAGTGACACACCCACTTTCTTCCATCATCAATTCATCATGTAAACCATAAACCCTAATTTTCTTTCAGAGTACCTAATTTGGTTGACGCAAGTTTAAGGCTTTCGTCGGTTTTTCTTCATTTTGATTTCAGGTTCTACATTAATGTATATACAATGTATCTGCATCATCGTTGTGATGGAAAATCCCTCTATTTCGTTGATTTCTTAATCAACACCATCAATATACTAGAGGCGGGCGATGTGGACCTACGAATGGGGCCAACGTTGAAATTTTTTCAAACAATTTCTGTATGCACTGAAATTTGTCATGGATAGACTATTCACATGCCTTAATGATATGGGAGGGTTTCTGGACTCAAATTTGACTGACACACCCACTTTCTTCCATCATCAATTCATCATGGAAACCATAAACCCTATTTTTCATATGTTCTAGTAGATATGTTAATGATTCCAAGTTTCATATTTGTATTTGACTGAAGGTCCAACTTATAGCTCGAAAAGTATCAAATTGAGATTTCAAGTTGATAAACCAAATATGAAATGAATCCAAGCATAATTTTATATCATCGCAAGAGAGATGAATGTAAATAATCTTGCGACGAATTTGCTATACTATGGATGGAAAAAGTTCGGTGATAGTATAGCTAATTCGTCGCAAGAATATTGTGTCTAATTTGAATGGTTTTACATGGTTTTCAAGGATTTTAGGGCTTATGTTATGGTGCAATGTAGTGTAGTCTATAAGAACAATCTCTATGCCAAACCTCAAAATGGATAGTACCATATCTTGTTCATAAGACAAATTGTTATCACTGAAATTTTGTCCGCAAATGGTTACAAGAATTCAACATCATCAAACAGTTATGAGGTCACCCATGGACCAAAAATATCACAAAAGCATTCCCAAAGGGTAAAAAACTATACAACTAGTGCAAAAATTAAAGGGTGCTATGAAGACATAGGGCGCGCGCACACATGCGCAAAACAAAAACGAAAGATTCACACACATGCACACGATGTGCGACTGTTGTTGCAAAAAGCCGCGCACCTGAGAAACGACGCATTTATGAGAATGGTTGGCCTCCCACCCACTTCTAGTTCAGCTTCCAAGTTGATTTGACACTCAAATCTGGACTGGATTCGACTGGGTGGCTGGTCAAAGACCTAGAAATGCCCTAATTAGCCTCTTTACACACTACAAACTGGTTGGCCAATACCTCAAAGGAATGCTATAAAAAGGCCATGGATGCACTTCATTTTTCAAGGAATTCATAGCAAAGTTATGCTGCCATTATTCTCTTGAGGAATCCTCTATCCTTACCAAGAGTATATTTGCATCCTTTCATTGGGCAATCCATCTCACCCCTTGAGTGGATTAACAAAGAATTCTTTCACCATTTTCATTTTCATTTTCAAAGTTGTAAGAAGAGCTTATTTGTGGGGGTCCAAGAGCCCTCCCTTGGAGGAAGAAGGGACTCATAGTCCTCTTTATTCTCGGTGTTTTCTTTCACTAATATCAGCCTTATCATTGGTGACATTGGTCTAATTGTTTCTTTTGTCCTTATGTCCCTATGCTCATTAATTTAGTAGTTGTTTTATTTCTTAGTTTAATTCTTAGTTGTTCTTTTATATTTCTTTCTCTAATCCTTTTCCTTAAAGCTGTCCTGCTTAGCAAACCCAACTAATCTTGCAAGCACCTCTATTTTCCTCACAAAGGTGACGAAAGAGGCGCAATAGATTAACGACTCCATTGGGGAAAGGTATCAATTTCCTACCTCATTTGGGTTTTTCTAGCTCTTCTTTTGGTTTATTTAACTTGAAGGTGCATTAACCGGCCTAAGTCGACTTGCCAATCATCCAATTCCAAGTTGCATTGAGATAATTCCATCCGAAATTTTCATTCATGGCTGTGTGTCACCTATGCGAGGGTTTTTCAGCCCACAGATGTGCATCGCGCACACATGCGCCTAAGTCACAGTTCTATTCTGCGCACCTACGCCCATTAACTCTTTTTGGTCTGCGCACATGCGCTCTGTGCGCCTCTGTCTCTACTGAGACCCACGCACTTGTGCAAAAAATTCACATTGTAAAGTTTTTGAGATTTGAGGAAGGCCTTTAGCCTTCTTAAAAGTGATTTCATGCATGTTTTAAGCTACACCACACTTAGTCCCCTCTTCATATAAAGGGATTAGTCAAAACACATAGGCACTTAGGGGGTTAAAATCATTATTTCCTCTTTTGCTTTCATTTTGCCACATGGATGGATTTCTTTGACTAAAAATATAAGTTGGAAATCATTTGTAATCACATTTAACTTGCATTGGGACTAGAAGTTGGATAACAATCGCTTAGTATGCTCTTCTCTCACGCCTCCAAGGAACCTTGAGAATCAGAAAAAGATTGTGAAACAATTTCATCTCCCTTAAGAATATTAAAACCTTTAGGAGAGGACAACAACCCTTCTTAGGGACTCCTCTTAGTTTATTTTTTCAAACACATATTGAGATTGTAACGGGCCCATACATGCCCACATGCTACAAAGATAAGATAGTGTTGAAATTTACTTTCTTAGATGAAATCACTAGGGAAAATTAAAGGTTTTGTAATGGGCCCATACATGCCCACATGATCACAATCTAGGATAGTTTCAAAGATATTCTTAGATTACATAATAATATGGAGTTAAAGGAATAGTAACGGACCCACATGTCCAAATGCTAGCTTCCTAGGGACTTTTGAATTACGCAAGGTTGTATCAAAGTCATTTAGTCAATTAGGTAATCAACACTTGTAAAGGACCAAGCGAAGTCCACATGCAACAAGGTGACACCTAATTCATTAAAAATTGGCACACTTTCACTCATTCACACACAAAATTCACTTGTCACTCACATAGTTTCTTCTTGAAACATGGAGGTCAAAGTAAGTTTCCTCCAAAGGGATTCCGAAACACCCCACCCTTTTCTTGACAAAACTATCCACTCCCATTTAATTTCAACGAGGTTGGTTCACACCTCCAACCTCTCAAAACAACTACATCTAATTTTTTTCTAAAACCTCACTAAGTTTTCCTCCATAGGAGGTGCCAAAAGAATTTTTTTAGTCTAGGTAGGATTTTGGGGATAGGCATCCAAATAACTCCCCGTCATCTGGTTCTCACATTGTCAAAACCATAGAAGTTGTCAAATAGAGAACTGAAAATCCTCCAAGTCAAGTGTTCCTAACACCATAAGGTAGGGAGATACCCGTGAAGGGTTGAAGGCCAAGGTCCAGTTGTTCTGTGCATCCCCCCTTGAGGCACCCACCTCTTGGACGGGATCCAACCCATGACCAATTTCTCAGGCCAAAAATCTAAATGTCGCACTTTGACTGAGGTACCTAGTGAGCAAATTTTAGGACATCTACCCAGGTGGAAATTGTGGGCTGCAATTGCACCTTGATAGGATTTTGTGTGGCTATTGGGAAATATCGCCAGCTCTTTCAGGGTATGCCCCCTTTACCCCTCATTATAACCGATTATTTCATCCTTCACTAGTTTATCTTCCGGTGACTTCAGACCCCACTGTTGAGTACTATTGGAAGGTCCAGTTCTATTTGAGAGGAAAGACATTACATCTTTTAGGACACGAGCATTTGTTTTCTTTGATTCCCCACACGGACAAAACCCACTTATCCACATATATGCTTCTTTTTCAAACCACTTTATGTATGATGCACTTCTGATTACATTTTGATTTGGATATACATATTGTGTAAAGTTCAAAATTTGCAGCAAAGGTTCTTGTTTACTTTCTCTCATCACATTTCACACACATCCACTCAGCTAGTTGGACATCATAGGGGATCCACAGAACCCCCGTCGTTCCAGATGCTTACTAAACCTCCCTCCTATTTTAGGGGGAGTTCCTAGTCTTGCAACCTCATCAGCACCACCTTCACACACTCATGTGAGTGCTACTATCTTAGGATCAACTTTGCTTGGTTCCAAACTACTTGGGTCCACTTCCCAAGTCCCTCTGTCCACTCACTCTCCTTTACACAGAAGCGGAGGACCAACTTCCTCTCAAGGGGGAAGTACCAACCCACCTAGCCCCCCTCAAGGGTCAGGTTCACAAAACACTTACACCATGGCTGGAGCTAATCCTCCCCCCCCACTGCAGATGCCATATTTGGCCTCTCTTAACATACCCAATCTAAGAAAACTCACCAATGATCCTATATTGCATGACCCCACATGGCCTGCAATGCCCACCAAACTACCTTCAGATATCCCCAAGTTTGAAGAAAAGGCAGAAGATGACCCTGCCAACCATATCATGACTTTCCACCTATGGTGCTCTTCCAAAAACATCATGGATGATTCCATTAGACTATGATTATTTCAACGCACACTCACTGGCCCATCAACCAAATGGTATGTAGATGAAAAATCAAGGTCCCATGCGACTTTCGAGTCCTTGGCCAAAACATTTTTGACCTTCTTCCAATTACGAATCCGCCATGACAATGGTCTGGAACTACTCTCTAATTTCAAACAAACCTCAGCCACACATATCATTGATCACATTCACAAGTGGCATAGATGATGTAGTTTATGCAAAGCTAAAAGCACTAAACAACAGTGCCTTGACTGGTTTCTTAGATCACCTGTCTCTCTCCTCGGTAAGGATGTAGCTTCCACCGTCCCTCAATCCAAAGAGGATGCCATTAGTAAGGCTCAAAAATACAACCTCATCTATTCAGAGTCAGGGTACTTATACAAAGTACTTCCTGACCTCCCCAAACCCGTGCCATTCGGTCAAGACAAACCCAGGATGTCTCACTCAGCAGACAGATTGATTGGTAATACCACACACCACAGTCCTCAAACCTAACCACCACCAATGTATGGCACACCTCAATATCCACCGGCATATGGGGGCACCTCTTATTACCCCCCACCCCCTTATAAACAACCATACCATGTTTCTATGCCTCCACCCATCAGTGGGCCACCACCGACACCCCCCATACACCCATCTATTCAAACAAGTTATGGTACCCCCTCTACCTCAGCTTATACCATGAGTACTAGCAAAAGCACCATGCCTTCCTATGTACATTACAGATCACAACCCCCACAGAATTCGTACTTTCCCTTTCCTGGTCCTCCACAACCCATGGCACCCCCACACCCTCACATTGGGGTGAATTTTGTTCAACCATCTCCCGTTCAACAATATCAATCTTTTGAACAGCTGAATACGGAAAATCCGACCCATCTGTCAAACAATGCCAAAAATAAAGGAAGAAACAGGAACAATAACAACCCAGGCCAAGGTGGGAATCAACCCCAACAAAACCAACCAGCTGGGGGCAACAAGAACCAAGGGAATCAAAACCCCCAGGGGGGCAATAACAACAGGCGTCAAGGGAGAAATAACAATACTATCAAAACCAATTTCCCTTGTGCCCTTTGCGGTGAGTTCGATCATTATACTCATCATTGCCCCCAAATCACTGATTTTAAACAGCTGAAAGACTCAGGCAGTCTACCACATCCTCCAACACCGCCTGCTCCTCAGTAGGCCCCACAACAATATGTGCAACAACCCCCCCAACCGTGCTGCAGAATCCTATTCCACACCAAGGTGTGATAAACACCCAATAGAACATGTAGCCTACCCCACCTTAGGTGGAACAATACCTCAATCCAAACAATCCAGCAGATCGCACGATCCTCCTCACCAGTGAGGAAGAAATCCTGCTGCAAACACGTAATCGTCAGTATCATGCACCCACCGAGTCTCCTCCCATTTCTCTAGAAACAATTCCCACACCAATGGGACTCCCGTTGGTGATCTCTCGCCCTAAAAAAGAACCACCTCTTCGCATCCCTCGCATCCCATTGCGCAGGAATGTCCACAACCCACAGGCTAGGGAAACTCATAATTACAGTTTGGTTGATGACTTAGCACAATCCCCAGCTGCCATGTCAGTCTTAGAAGTCCTTTAGACTTGTCCCACTTAGCAGAAATCATTATTTTCTGCCTTAGGGGCAGTCAACCCCGCAGATACTCGACTCATTACATTTGATCTCGATAGCAGAGAACCTCGCCTTCCTACTTTGATCGCTTTCCAAATCCTAGTGAAATTATGGAACAATACAGTTCATCGATGCATCATCGATGAAGGTGCATCTACATTCATTATGTCCAAATCTGTATGGCAGAAACTTGGGTCCCCCGAGATCATACCCTCTGCTATTACCTTACGAGCTTATGACGGATGACCATCATCTCCTGAAGGGCTCTTCCAAAATGTCCCTGTAGAACTCGGGGGCAAGACTATTCTCATCGATATTGAAGTTATCGACACCCCACTCGATTATAATATCTTGTTCGGTCGTAGCTACATGTATGCTATGAAGGCAGTTGCCTCTTCCGTCTTTCGAACAATGTTGTTTCCCCATAATGGAAAGATCATTACCATTGACCAAGTCTCACATTACGAGCCTAACCCTTCTGCCAACATCGATAACATTCTTCCTCTCATCCACACGAGTCATGACACATACCCACTCATCAAAATGGGTCCCATAATTTTCAAAGATCCATCATTGTTAGGAACTTACCATGGAGCACCACCACTCCTTCATCCTTCCAATCAAGTATGCGCCGTATCATATAACGGAACTGACATAGAGGATACCCTTCCTCCTAGGGAGGCTTCTATCATATTTGACGTCCCACTAGTCACATAGCCTCCCCCTCACGAGCCTCCTACAAACTCGTCGACCCCACTAGTCTATGATTTCACCTCTCGCCAAGGACATATCTTAGTTTGGGAGATAGTTCCCCAAGCCATTACTCAAATCCCCTTCTTTTAACCTCCACCTAGCATCCAATATTTTCAAGTAGCTGCAACACTTACCCTCCCTAATATGGTGTTAGCAATTCCAGTTTGGTATTTACTTCCACCCGAGATGGTTCCTTGACCATCCCTTCCCCCCCAAATGGAAGGAATCCCAATGATGATTCCCATACTCACTCCCACCATACCCCCTATGCCCCCACTCACTACTCTCCTTGCCACAACTGGGGGCAGGAGAAAGAAGAAGGAGCCCACTGCTCCACTTCCCCCGTGCATCCAACCCCCTTGCGCGCTATGTGAGAAAGATGGACACCAAACCAACAACTGCCCATCTCTATTGGAGTTACGGAACTTGATTCCACTCAATCAAACTTCATCAACACTCACCACCGTAGAAAGTACTACCGTTACCACCCCTCACTTAAGTAGTAAAGGGTTGCGAACCAAATTCGCTTGTGCTATATGTTCAGAATATGGACATTATACCCACCATTGCCCAGCACTGCCTCGCTTTCGACAGACATTAGCCGCAGTACGCCAAAGATTCCAGAACGAACCTAATCCAACTACATCATCCCTACCCAACACCACTGACATCCATTATATCACTACTTCAGTCAATGAACGTATGAGATGCCCTTGCTCTCTATGTGAATCCTTAGATCATTTTACATACCAGTGTCCTATGATCGTTGAATACAGGCAATGCCAATTGACCCTGCTTCAAAGACCCACATAATCGATGGTTGACCTTACCTCGTCACTAGAGATTCTTCATCTCATTTCTCCAAAACCCGAGGCCCTCCCAATGCTTCTGTGGTTCTTGGATGGCTTATCCAAGAATTCACCCCCAAATCCCCCCAATTCTCCCGCTCATTTCCCTATGGAAATTTTACATCCCACTACCATGGGTACTCATCAGTACTTCGATATTTGGTTTATGTCGAGTGAACCATTGCAATTTCCTTGCATCGTTCCCCCCACTTCTTCATCACCAGGGGGAAGCCACATGACAACAATCACCGATATCACTTTTCACGACCCCTTGTACTCCCGCCAATTCCACTGTGACGAGGAAATACTCGAAGAGTTAAACACCCCTGACTACCCATGGGATGCACTACACCACCAAGCGCTCTTCTTTCCACATGAAGCCTCCACGCCTCCTAACAAACACCCCATATACGTAGTCGAAACTAAGGATTTTATCCCATCAGGGCATATCAACTGGTTCAACAACCCCATTCCTGCCCCTGATGCTTTTGAAGAAGGCAACATGGCCAACATTTGCCCGACCATCAAAATCGGCATTTCCATAAAAAATGGCATCTTTGAGGAAATCACTATTGGAGCCACTTGCACTCCTCAATAAATCATCGCCTATAAAGCCCTCTTCCAGGAATATCGGGATATTTTTGCCTGGTCATACACAAAAATGCTTGGCCTTGATCCCTCTATCGTTGAACATCGCATTGACACCTGGCCCGACATTACACCAGTTCATCAACAACAACGATCGCTACACCCATCCAAAGCAGCGGCCATCAAAGCCGAGATTAATAAATTACGCACGATTGGGTTCATCTACCCCATCGCCTATACCTCATGGGTTGCCAACCCTGTACCCATTAATAAAAAATAGGGCACTATCCACGTCTTCACGGACTTTCACGATCTCAATATCGCATGTCCCAAAGACAACTTTCCAATGCCTTTCATCGATCAAATTATCGACGACTGCGCAAGCCACGAGGCTCTATCCTTCATGGACTGTTTCTTTGGTTATAATCAAATCCAAATTCACCCAGCCGATTAGTACAAAACCACATTCACTACCCCTTGGGGTACTTTTTCATATCGTGTCATGCCTTTTGGCTTAAATAATGCTGGCGCAACTTTCCAACGGGCTATGACATATATTTTTCATGATCTGGCTCATATCATCCTCGCATACTTGGATGACCTCACAGCACGATCCAAGAAACACACCCAACATCTTGATGATTTATGGATCATCTTCCAACGGTGCCGTCAGTACAACATCCGCTTGAATCCCCTCAAGTGCGTATTCTGCATTACTGCGAGGCACGTCCTCGGATTCATCGTTTCCCAAAGCGGTATTACCGTGGACCCCCTCAAAGTCCAAGCTATCATTGAAATTCCACCTCCCTAGAATTTACGTCAACTCCAGAGCCTACAAGGAAAGGCTAACTTTCTACGACAATTTGTCCCAGACTACGCCACTCGCGCACATGGTTTCCTTCGCTTACTACGCCACGACATCCTATTTTACTGGGATAAACATGCCCAAAATTCATTTGACGATCTTAAAATGGTGCTCTTCAACACCCCTTTAATTAGTGCACCTGACTACAATCATGACTATATCCTCTACATATCAGCATCGGCTGTATCAGTAGCAGGCGTTCTCGTTCAAATCGGTGATGATGATCGTGAGCATGTCATTTATTACATTAGTAAAAACCTCTCAGGGCAACCCTTGAAGTATAAACACAAAGAGAAACTAGCCCTTGCATTCGTCCTCACAGTCCAGAAATTGCGTCATAACATTCTGCTTCGCACAACTAAAGTCGTAGTAGATTCCAATCCTATGCAATACTTGCTCAGTCGTCGGCAACTTAATGGAAAATTTTCCTGATGGATCATTATCCTTCAGGAGTACGATCTTGAATCCTCAACACTTAAGAGCAAGAAAGCCTTCATCCTCACCGAACTTGTCACGACCTTCCCCTCTGACACAACGAGTGCCCCCGTCAATACCGACTTTCCCAACGAACACCTCTTTTACATCACGTCAGATGATCCTTGGTACGGTGACCTCCTTGTCTACCTCCGAACTCAAAAGTTTGGTAACCACCTTTCATGAGATGATCGTCATCGCATTTTCCACCAAGTCCACTGCTACCTTCTCATCGGAGACATCTTATACCGGCGAGGGGTTGACACCATTCTTCGTCGATGCCTGACCATTGATGAGGCCGATAGAGTCTTGAACGATTGCCATAGCGACGCATGTGGGGGCCATCTTTTGGGAGTGTCCACTGCTCAGAAGATTATATGAGAAGGTTACTTTTGGCCTACATTGTTCCATGATTGCATTCATGCTATGAGACGATGCGAGAAGTGTTATCTTTACACCAACAAAGCACGAACACCACTCGCTCTTCTTCATCTAGTCATTACTGCTGGCCCCTTTTGTAACTGGGGCATCGACTTCATGACTTGTAATCCCCCCTCCAACAATGGACACAAATACATTGTTGTCACAGTCGATTACTTCACAAAATGGGCAGAAGCTATGCCCACCTTCAACAATACCGCTGACACTGCAACACATTTTTTCTTTAACCACGTCATATCCCGTTTTGGAGTACCACTACAACTAGTTTCCAATCACGGGAAACACTTCGAGAATGATATTTTCATCGAACTCTCATCTCGGTTAAGATTCTCCCACAAGTTTGCCTCACCATATTACCGTCAGTCTAACGGATAGGTCAAAGCAGTTAACAAGGTCCTCAAGACCATGTTATAGCGCATGGTTAACAAACATAAAACCAATTGACATCATATGTTATTTTCCGCGCTATGGGCTTACCGTATGGTTGTGAAAACAACCACTGGTTTCACACCATTTCATCTAGTCCATGGGTTTGAGGCCACTCTTCCCATCGAGTGCGAAATTCCCACCTTACGCACTACAATTGAGCTATTACCTGACACTGCTCCAATGGAGCAGCACTTGCTGAACTTAGAGTCCCTGGATAAAGACCGTCGATCTTCATTACAGAACAATGAGGTAGCTAAAAAATGATCAAAGGCCACCTTTGATTGACATGTCAACCTTCGCTCATTTCATGAAGGCGACCTCATCCTTGCTTATGATATCGCTCATGATACCTTTGGTCATGGCAAATTCGAGTCACTATGGCATGGCCCATACATTATCCAACATTGTCTCACCAAAGGCGCATACATCCTGGCCTCTCCCGAAGGCCTCTCTCTCAAAGAACCCGTCAACGGGTTATACTTAAAGAAATTTTATGCCTAAACGTAGCAGTTCTACTTTAGGTTATTTCTTTCATAGTGTTTTTAATCTTTTTTTCCATCCCTCATGCCTAAACTATCATTTGTGCTATTGACAGATGCTTCCTCTACCGGCCTACCACATCGGTTACGCCGACGACGCTAGCCGTTGGACGCAAAATTTTGCTTCGACAACTTGGGCCCTCTATACCCCCTCACATGAAATGCTCCATTCGAACGACATATGTTTGGGTTCAGCCACCAACAACCAATCCGAATACACTGCCGTCATTGGCCTCCTCGCCGATGCCTAGCATCATTATATTCGTCACCTTAGCGTCTTGCTCGACTCTCAACTAGTCATTCTACAACTCAACAATGTGTACCGCGTACGCGATCCTTGCCTCTTTCGCAAATACCTGCAGGTTCAACTTTTATCTCGACATTTTGATTTCATTACATTTACACACATTCCAAGACAATTGAATCAAATTACAGATAACTTAGCTAATATTGTGTTAAAATGGCATATATCACATCAAGATACCTCTACACATACATAAACATATCAACAACCTGTCACAGCATATATAGATTAGACATCATCAACACATTAACAAAACACATGTAAACATCACATAGATCTCAAAATGTATACTCATGTATATATAAGATGGTCCACAATGCCATCCAAATGTTTACATACAAAAATACAAGTATCCGCAAGCCAGTAAAGCACCTCGGTACAAAATGGGCTCACCAGCCTATATACAAAAATAAAAAAATACATAGAGCACCACTCAAGATGCCTCTAGAGAACCACCTCCTTCCCCTCCCTCAGGCAGTGGTCCCCCAACCACCACTGGCCCCTCCTGACCAGGAGGTAACCGTCCAGTCATAACAACACCTTCTACTATTGCTCATCGTACCATGGCTCGCCACGGTAGCGGAACCCCCACACACTGCTCCATGATACCCTCATCCTGGATATGTGACCACATGCCCTCAGGCACGCCCTGTAGCATCGCCTCTAGGCGGCGACGAATGTCCTTAAAATCTGCTCCGGCATCCGCTAGAGGAGCATGTGATGGCCCGACACCTAGGTCATCAAACCGACGTCTCCTCACTGTTCTCTCAGGCTCAACTGGTCTTGCCTTAGCGTCCTCACATCGACGTCTCTCTCCTACCCGCGACCCTCCCCGCGGCTGTCTCCCCAGCTCCTGGTGAGACGACACCCTCAACAACTCAACCTCGTGCCCGCGAGGTGCCACATCTACACATACAAACAAAACAACAGATAGTATCAGCATCTATATCAAATACACATGTCATGCTATCTCAAAAAACATATATATAAAACTCATCAACATACCTCGATGGTCAAAAAACTCCCCTTGAGGTAACACCATGTCCGGATCCTCCCAGAAGTCAACACCAGCATATGGGAACTGCAATATCACCTGCGGCATCTGCCGCCACACCTACGCTGCCTCAGCTGTGAATAAGTGTCCGCCCTCACCACCACCGTGGTGAAGCAGAATAGTCGACCACCGCCTCAATCACGACTCTCGCACCCCAGGAGCACCCAATAAAATCCTAGGGTGCAACATAGGCACCCTCTCCAAAAACCAAGCCACTAGGATGGACCCAAAGGCAAACTCTCCTGTATCAGTGGACTGACAATGGTCCAGCTGCCCTACCATCCTGGCATGTAGCGTAAGCCCCCAGGCGAATTGTTCACCGACCAATACCCTCTCCATCACACACAACTGACCACCACTGATCCGCTGAGTCACAAGGGACCCATACACTCTCACAATCATTGGTGCTATATAATGATGCGCTAGAGCATCCATTGCCCCAATGCTCACAACAGAGCCCGACATAAAATTCACCCTCGAACAGAACCTTTGGCCCACTTTCACTAACACCACATCCCTAGGTAACACCAGCTCCACCGGTAGGGGCATTCCTCGAAACGGGAGCCCAGTCAAAAAATATATGTCCTCCACCGCAGTGAAGGCAATCTGCTCTCCCTACACCATGAAACAATGCAGGTCCGGACTCCACATCTGGATAAGGAACTACAGGAGATAATCGTGTGCCCGTATCAACAGGCACTCAAAGAACTTCAACAACCCACAGGCTGCCAAAGTCGCATGAACCCCCAGATCCTCAATCGCCACAACATCTCTCAGCTGGGACTAATCCCGCTCTCGCCACCCAACCGACATCGTGCAAAACGATCACCTGCAACCACATAAAACAGTCCTAGGTTAGCCACATGGACCATAAACAACATCAAAAAGATAAGTTTTACACCTGTCAACCTTGCCTCCAAGGCGCGGCTGTTTAACCCATAGGTGCACATACATGCGTGCCTGTTCACTCCACAGGTGCGCACGTATGCGCGCCTGTCCACTCCACAGGCGCGCACTTAGGTGTGCCTGTCTATCCTATAGGTGCTCATGCGTGCATGCGTGCTCAGCCTACAGGGGCACCTTCATGCACCCCTATCATGAACATAGGCGCGCATCAAAACGCGCTTGTCCAATACACAGCCGCGCACACATGCACGACTGTGTAGCCAATAGGCGCGCACATAATGCGCGACTTTGCCCCCCTTACAAGCACCCCCATGCACGCCTATCTGGTGGGAAGGAACGCACTTGTGCGCGCATACTTCAGGATCGCCCGTGCACATGGGGGCCCACACCCATAAAACCCCCTGTACGGCCCTCTGTACAGGCCCTGCCCAAAAATGGAAACCCTACTTCTATGCAGGATGATTAGACTACTAACCTGAAGCTTGCTGGTTCTTGATTGGATGCCTTGTCCTCCCGGAATCTCCAAATCTCCTTTGACTACTTCTCGTCCAGTCACTATAACAACAAGTACAAATGAGGTGGCAATGTGGGCCCTACAACTATATATAGGCCTTTTCGCCAAACTTCCACTCACCATTCCGGGAGCTCTGAGTGTCCATTCCCCGATCCGTCTTCAGCCACGGGATCTGCATCCTGACATCTACATCACGACAATCCCAGGGCCTCTTTTCATCCTGAGCCCCTGGGATGCCATTTTTTCATACCCTGACCAAGTATGCATGCACATATTCAAAATTATCAAATAAAGGCTCCTATGTTCGATTCTCTTCAGATATTGTTCACGTCGGGTATTTGGTTTTCATGTGTGCAGGTACTTGGTCATCATACATCAACACAACCCCTTCAGGTATATACTCAGCACTAGCATGTTGTCATTCCCTCTGAATCTCACTTGCATCTCAAGTCACATCCTCTGACATTCGCCTCTAGGATCCACATCTCTGGCTTTGTAGTACCAACACCTCCATCTGCACCTTCGGTACTGTCATCTAGTAGCACTCTCCCCCACATGAGTTGTCCCCTTCATAGCACCCTTTTGCACATTGACACTCATGCTGTTTTTCAAACCTTTAGGGATGGGAGTCCTGATAGTCTTACATTCTGTCGCAAATCAGCCACATACTCATTCTCCTCATTTTTCTAGCTTTCCCACTGGACTCCCAGATTATCTCTTCAAGGTCCCATTTTTGACTGCACCTTCGCAGTATCATGAACCCTCCATTTCATCCACAATCAGTTTTCCCATCTGCAAATTTCCCTTCATTTCACCTACCTCATACATAAACCCACCCATGGGGCCCCCACCCTCCACCAGTTCTCCAAGCAAATTCTGCCCTACCCGGGCCAACCATATTCTATTGGGGCACCCATTTCTGTATTTGTACACTCATCCCATATTATTTATTTATTGTACAAACTCCTTTTGTTTCCAACATTTACATTACCTTTTTTGTCGTCACCTTTGGCGACCTTCTTTCCTTTTTTGGAAAATGCAACCCATGTCGCCCTTGGTTGGGGCACTCCTTATCATCTACCCTTATTGACATCGTCCATATCCTCTGAGTATCCCACAGGCCACTTACCTCTGCCCTCTGAGTTTTTTCACTTTGTCTCGCCTCTGGCACAACTTATCCCACGTCTTGTTGTCCCTCTGATACTCGACTTAGTTGAATGGTTGCAGCCACTTATACTTCGCATATACCCCCAACCAAGGGAATTCTTGAGTCTCCATACATCTTGACTTCGACCATGTACCTCCTCCAATTCCTAACCTCACCTCATAGATTTCACGAAGCCCTTTACTTCTGGGAGTCGCGTCCCCCTTTTGTCGACATCAACACAATTTTCCAGAAGGGTGACAATATCTTGATTCTCATTACCTATCCAATGAGAGATCTCAGACGACACAGAGAGAACCACAATTGCTCCCTGCTGTTGTTGACCCCCGTAACATTTGACTTCAACATTTTCTCATGTTACGGTGGGTCTTACTTTGCGACTATTGCAGTTATTTCTTATATTTGTCGAAGACCTCCGAACTGGGCTGGGCTATCAATGCCTACAATATCTGTAATATTTCTTACAGATATCACTGCCTACTGTTCAGAGTATGTTCCTCTGCAGAATTGTCATCTGCCTTTCTCACAACCACCCCCGAGTGCGCTGTAGTTGTCTACATCAACACATCATTCCTCTTTTGAGTTACATGACACGAGCATGGGGCATGCCCGCCTCGTTTGTACACAGTTTATTTTTACACACCTTATGGAAGGTCGGGTTCTACAGGTTCCCTTCTCCCTCCAATGGGTAACTCTTGACAATACCACTATCGCTCTCTCTTACTACAACACTCTCAGTAGAAGAAACATTGATGGATTTCGGCTATACATATGCTCCTAACCTCATCCATCAGGGGGCATCTGTTATCACTAAAATTTCATCCGCAAATGGTTACAATAATTCAACATCGTCAAACAATTATGAGGTCACCCATGGACCAAAAATATCACAAAATCATTCCCAAAGGGTCAAAAACTATACAACTAGTGCAAAAATTAAAGGGCGCTATGAAGACACAAGGCATGCGCGCACATGCGCAAAACAAAAACGCAAGATTCGCGCACATGCGCACGATGTGCGACTGTTGTCGCAAAAATCCATGCACCTGAGAAACAACGCATTTATGAGAGTGGTCGGCCTCCCACCCACTTCTAGTTCAGCTGCCAAGTTGATTTGACACTCAAATCTGGACTGGATTCGACTGGGTGGCTGGTCAAAGACCTAGAAATACCCTAATTAACCTCTTTACACACTACAAACTAGTTGGACAATACCTCAAAGGAATGCTATAAAAAGGCCATGGATGCACTTCATTTTTCAAGGAATTCATAGCAAAGTTATGTTGCCATTATTCTCTTGAGGAATCCTCTATCCTTACCAAGAGTATATTTGCATCATTGCATTGGGAAATCCATCTCACCCCTTGAGTGGATTAGCAAAAAATTCTTTCACCATTTTCATTTTCATTTTCAAAGTTGTAAGAAGAGATTATTTGTGGGGGTCCAAGAGCCCTCCCTTGGAGGAATAAGGGACTCATAGTCCTCTTTCTTCTCGGTGTTTTCTTTCACTAATATCAGCCTTATCATTGGTGACATGGGTCTAATTGTTTCTTTTGTCCTTATGTCCCTATGCTCATTAATTTAGTTGTTGTTTTATTTCTTAGTTGTTCTTTTATATTTCTTTCTCTAACCCTTTTCCTTAAAGTTGTCCTGCGTAGCAAACCCAACTAAGCTTGCAAGCACCTCTATTTTTCTCACAAAGGTGACGAAAGAGGCGCAACACAAATATTCTTGGTATGTTTCCTTTGTGGATATGGTGGCTCAAGCCCTCAGTACACATGATGCCAAACAATGAAACATAACAAATTAAGGTTCTTAGGTCCTAATTGAATCTTCTTAGGTCCTATTTGAATCTTCTTAGAAAGACACATAAATTATTTTAATAGTATGTATGTCCATCCCTGTCCTACTAGTCAACTTAGGTTTTCCTACTAACTATGATGGTAACATTAATTCCCTATGGTGAAAATGAGCACATAAATTATTTTAACAGTATGTATGTCCACCCCTTTCCTACTAGTTAACTTAGGGTTTCCTACTAACTATGATGGTAACATTAATTCTTGGCTCAAGGAAATTTTGATCCAAAGGATTTGTAAAAAATTTGCAAGAAAACCATGTTATTGTCTAGTGATTGTTTCTCTTCTAGGATAGTAAGGAAGGAGTCATATACACATTTTCCATTTGCAAGCCTCAGATAATCCACCGAGACATTTTTTTTGGATGAGGTAGTTAAGGGTTTCAATAACCATCACATAAAAGGTTAGTGCAAAATGGAATCCTCGACTACTAGAGTGGAAAGTAGTCTCGTGTGAGAAATTGATCATCAACCATCTCTTTGAGGGTAGTCATTAATTCAACCAACATTATAAGCCTTTGATCACATACCCATTATTCCTTTTGCATCGAATTTCTTGGGACTACATCAACA
>ML788070.1:170861-183803 GCA_009831015.1 Picea engelmannii
CTAGTCTCCTATATATACCAAGGAGACATTTTCATTTTGAATCATCTTGTACTTGAACATTTAAGTGGGGTAAAAGGAGGTTGCCCCCTCAAAGAGGCTTATTATATGAAATTATCTCTTTTTCAAGGCGTGGAGTACTTTTTTTGAGGTTTTTCTATGCTATATTGATATTTGGTTCTTAACATTTATTTTCCATCCACTTGTCTCATCAACCGTCACATTGATGCTTTCCACAAATTTGTTGAGCCTTAGATTGAAACATTGGTATGATTTTCTTGTGCTCGAATGCCCAACAAGTATGCCTTTGTCCACACGAGAATCAAACTTTCCCATTTTTCCATCATCTCTTTTGATGTAGCATTTTCTTACAAAAACTATGAAGTGCTTCACATTCCCTGGTCTTCCTTTCCATAGCTCGTATGGATTTTTATCATTATTGTTTCTGAGAATTACTCTGCTTTGAATATGAACTGTTGTATGCACTGCATGTTCCCAAAAGATGTCTGTCAAATTGGAATCCATTAACATAGTTTGATCCATTTCTTGTACTGTCTCGTTCTTCCTTTCGACAACTCCATTATGTTGTGGTGTCCTAGCAACGAAGAATTTCCTTTTTATCTTGTGCTTGCTACATAAATCCATAAATTCCTTTGAAGTAAACTCTCCTCCATTATCAGATCTCAAACATTTGAGTTTTGAATCCATTTCATTTTCAACCATTTCCTTGTATATCTTGAAGTTATCGAATTCTTCTGACTTGTTCTTGAGAAAAAAAACTGCATTCATCCTTGTATAATCATCAACCAATAACATGAAGTATTTCTCACATTTTAAACATTTTGTTCTAGTTTGTCCAATTAGATCGGTATGCACATTTTCTAGCAGTCTTGTTGTGGAGTATTCCTTTGATTTGAACTTGGTATTTGTTTGTCTTCCTTGTTGATAATGTTTGCATAAGGTGTTGGTCAATTTCGTAATTTGGGGTATTTTTCCGACTGCTTCCCTTTTTCTGACTTTAATGAGGTTATCAAGGTTTATGTGACTCATTTTTGTGTGCTATAGACAAACTTCATCTTCCTTTCCTAGACAACATTTTTCATTTCCAATTTCACTTAATACATATATCTTGCTTGAATTTCTTACAACTGTTGCAACCAATCTGCCTGAACCTGCTTTTCTTATCTCTCACTTTTGTGAATCAAACACAATTTTGTGACCTTGGTCACACATTTGACTTACACTTAGAAGATTATGTTTCATATCTTCCACTAGTAGAACATTTTCTTCCTTGGTATCCTTGTTTCCAATTTTGACTGTGCCTCTTCCAATGATTCTAGCTGAGTCACTGTTTCCAAAGGAGACCAATCCATATCTTTCCTTTCTCAAGGTTAGAAACATGTCCTCATCACTTGTCATGTGATTTGAGTATCCATTGTCAACATACCAACCACATTTCTTATGTTTAGCTTGTAGAGCAAGTGTACATTCTTCATTGTTGAACTGATTCTGCTTTCTTATCCATATTCTTTGAGGTTCCCATCTGTGACTATTGTTATTCTGTTGTGATTCTCTTGGAGGAAATGTCATTATACAATCTTTGGCCATGTGTCCAAAGTTGTTTCACTTGTAGCATTCCATCTCAATACTCAAGGATTCAAACCTATTGTATCTTATGTTCTGTGTTTCACTCAGTCTTCTTGAATAATCATTTTATGCATAACTTTCACGATTATCTTTGTTCTTGTTATTAGCTCTGCAATTCACAACCTTATGTCCAAAATGGTTACATGAATAACATAAACCAAGAAATATAGTTTTATACCTGGGAGTTGTAGATCTTCTAAAATGAGTTACTCTTCTAAATGCTTCTTCTTCTTGAGGCCTTCTTTTTTCTGACTGTCGCTGATTCTGAAAGCTGAATCTTCTGGGTGGAGGAGTGTCTCTGTGATCTTCCTTATAAAACTTCTTGTCTCCTTTGACTGTCTCTGCATAGCTTCTTGGTTGTGTTTCTTGATATGTTGTTTTGGAGATTGAACCTTTTTTCTGTCTGGTTGTATCCAAGTCTAAACTTGTCATGATTTGGTCTTTGACTGCTAATAATATCATCCAAAACTTTTGTGCTGTTCTAGATGTTTTTCTTTTGAAGGTATTTTCTCAAGGTGACAATCTCTTCTTCCAAACCTCTAATGACCCTGTATTTTTCTTCCAACCCTTCTTTGAGTGATTCTTCAATTCTTTTATATTCTTCAATTTGGATTTTCATTTTAGTGATTATTTGTTCTAGTTCTTCAGAGTTGGAATTTTGAGATTCGTCTTTTCTTTTTAGTTCTTCCTGTAGTGACTTGTTTTTCTTCTTTTCCATTTTTATAACTTCTATGGCACTCATCAATTCATCTCTATAGTCAACTTTTGCTTCTTCATATTCTTCTTCGGTGCATTATTCATCAGAGTCTTATACTACCATGAATATAACCCTTTCTGTCTCACTTTCACTCTCTTCATCTTCGTTTGATGAGGTGTTGTCTTAATTTGTGCAAAAGATTTTCTTGAAAACTTTCTTTTTGGTTCTTTTTCCATTATGCATTTGTTTGCTATTTGAATCATTTTCTTCATTTCTTTTCTTTTTCTCATGAGGACATTTGTTAATGAAATGACCAATACCATCACAATTAAAACAAATTAATGGAAGTTTACCTCTATATTTTCCGCTGATTCCCTTTTTCAATCTTCTGATGAAGTTGGCTACTTCTTCATTGTCTTCTGAGATGTCACTGCTACTGTTATCTGACTTTGACTTTTGCTTTTCTTTTTTCTTTGACTTCTTGGATTCTTTGAATGCTGCTTCTTTTGTAACTGGATTCTCCTGTTCAGTTCTCATTTCATATGCTGTGAATATTCCATGTAGCTCATCCATGCTTATCGAATCCAAATCTATTCTTTCTTCTAGTGTAGAGATATTAGGATCAAATATCATTGGAAGATATCTTAGTAACTTTTGAACAATTATAGATTCATCAAATTCTTCTTCCAATCCTTAAATTCTTCTCCCTAATACCTTCCTGGGAGCTTGGTTTCAGACTATGAGAACCTGATACACTCAACAACTCACGATTTAATGGATTTTCAACTGTACGTGTGCTTTTATATTGCCATCCCACATACGTACACGACCTCTTCCACTGCAGCCCGCGTACACCTAAAAAACTAGGTTTTTTTTTCCAGTATTTTTGCAACTCCAAAACTTTCACCATCAACCCTTCTTTCTACCTCAGACTTGCGTAACTTCAGATGTGTCAACGAGTACCTACAATCAAACTTACACAATAATAGCTATTCAATTTTCTCAATAGGTGAAAATAGGATACCCTTTCTCTCTTATTTATACTCTCCAAGTAGCTTCCTCAAGGGGTTACCTTCTAACTAACTTAATCCAACTTCCTTATTTTAGGGCTAACCCACTTATAACCACTTTATCCAAAAATAGTAAACTCACCACTTCTAGTTGCAACTAATTTATTTTTAATTATTTTCTTTTTGCAACAACTTAACTCATGATCAACTCCTAGTTACAACCACTTTGAATAGTAAACCTCTTCTAGGATATTCTAGAATAAATTGACTTCTTTGACCTTCTAGGGGCTTCTAGATAACTCATGAGGGTTCTCTAACTTCAAAAGGCCATAAATCTCTAATCGTGAGGAGTTATGTGGAGTTCCACATATCACCGGAAATGGCATGACATGTACTATCCATATAAAATAGTCTTACCTGCAAATACACTGATCTTCATACATTTATAACTCAAACAATCTAGAGTCTCTTAACCATAATTTGCTACCCGACTTGCTTCAAGGGTAGACATCAATGACAACCAACCCAATTAATCAACAATTTCCTCTCGGTGTGAGAAATTTCCTTAGGCTCGAACTTAACTCTGACTTCTCTAAAGACCACATCTCAACTGTACACTGTTCTCCTTGATGTAGGATCCCAGAGATTATATCCTTTCATTCCTTCTTTATATCCAATGAAAATACATTTGATTTCCTTCTTGTCTAGATTGCTCCTTTTTTTCCTTTGGAACATGCACAAATTCATCACAACCAAATACTTTGAGATGTGCAACTGAAGGCTTGTTACTTGACCATACCTCATGTGGAGTCATGTCGACTAGCACCGATGAAGGAGACATATTCACCAGATATCTTACAGTGTCGATTGTCTCCACCTAGAATTCTTGTGCGATCCCAAAGCCACTGAGCATGCTCCTTGCCTTATCCATCAACGTTCTGTTCATTCTCTCAGAAACTCTGTTTTGTTGTGGGTTATATGGTGTAGTATTTTGACATGCTGTGTCACACTTCTTGCATAAATGATCAAATTATTTTCCACATAATTCACCACCATTGTTAGTTCTCAACACCTTAACCTTCTTATATGTCTGGTTTTCTACAAGAGTTTTAAACTCTTTAAATTTCTTGAAAACCTATGATTTATTCCTCAGGAAATATATCCATGTCTTCCTAGAAAAATAATTTATGGAATAAACATAATATAGGGATCCACCAAGTGAAGGCACTGAAACTGGGCCAAACACATCACTATGCACCAATTCTAGAATCCCCTTTTCCCTTATCGCTCCAGATGGAAACCTCACCCGATTTTTTTTTCCATATATGTAATGTTCAAAAAACTCGACTTCTAAACCACATTCAAGAAAACCTTCAACCATACCTTTGATGTGCATGGCTCGAAGTCCTTTTTCTCCAATGTGTCCCATCCTATCGTGCCACAACATGGCCGGGTCGATTTTATCATGTCTTTTCGAGTCGGTTTGTACCAATTGATCCTAAGTTGGGTCATCGAGTTGAGTCAAATTCGAGTGGATGCTAGGAGAAATGATACTATTACATCCATTTGAGTTGACATTCCCTAACAACTTGTATAGGGTTCCAATCCAAAATCTTTTCATTAAGACCATTGCACCTCTGACCATCTTGTACGAATCCTTCTAAAACAGAGTGTGCACTCCAACATCACTCATCTTATTGAAAAATATCAAGTTTCTTTCCAAAACCAGAATGTGTAGCACACATGGAAGGGTTATTTTCCTCCCATCCTACAGTATCAATTGAACTCTTCCTCATCTGAAAATTTTGGTTGTCAAATCGTCCCCCAAGAACACATCACCTCCATCATATCGTTCATACTCACAGAACCATTATCTATGTGGTTTCATATGATAGGATGCTCTTGAGTCAATCAACCAAACACCTTGATCTTAATGTGTACTGGTCGATTCTAGGTACACATCACCTCCCTTATTTGGGGTTGTCTTTCTCTCAGTCAACTGATTTTTGTCGGATCATGTATTGACTTCCATCTCCCTTGACTTACAATCTTTTTTGTAATGCCCAACTTTACTGCATTTCCAACATCTTCTTGTCGACTAAATCGGGGATTTAGATCTACCCTTCAACTTAGACTTTATACCTGAGAATTTTCCTTTATCTCTTTCAAATGATCAACCTCTCACCACTAAAGCATCTTTGGTCGATCCTTCCATGTTATTTATTCTCATTTATTCTAAAAACAAAGAAGTAACCACGTCTTCTAGCGCTAGTGTGGTTTTATTACTCCCTATATCCATGACTAAGATATCCCAGAATTCTGGAAAATAACATAATAGGATAATACACTTCTCCTCAATGATTTTAATATCCATAGACGATAACTGACTTAAAATGGTATTAAACACATTTAAATGCCCAATCACCAAAATTCCATAACTCATTCTCAAAAGATATAGTTTCTTTACGAGAAACAAATTGTTTACTAGAGATTTTGACTGGTATACGCTTCCCAACTTGTCCCACAGTTTCTTGGCCGAATCTTCACCTGAGACATTCAGTAGTACCAAATCTGCAAGACAAAGCCGAATCATACTTCTTGTTGTTCTTTCGAGTTTCTCCCATTCTTCCATCGACATGCATGTTGATTGGGTACCTGGACAGACCACTGTCCATTGTTCTCGATCTACAAGAAGATCTTCCATTTTAAGCTTCCAAAGCTCAAAATTTTGGCCAGTGAATTTTTCTATCTCTATTCTTGAACTGCTCGCCATTCTTTACCACAATCTTTACCACAATTTATGACTTACAACTCTTACTGTACCTAGGGTTTATCTCTCAGATTCAATATTCGTAAATCAAGATATGATACACATGTCAAATCATAACAAAACTCTGATACCACTTGTCAGGAAATGAGATGCACTTCCATGCTAAGCCTAGCAGAAGAGAAGAAAATTTTAATCAAGAACGTAAATGACAAAGCAATCACACAACACACAAAGATTTTACCCTAGAAACCCAAACTAGGAAAAATAACATTCCTTGAGCATTCTTCTCTATTATTGTCTTATTCAATCTGAATAAAATATTACATGTCTAACCTTGTTCCACACCTAGGACACAATCAACATCATACACTCTTTCCTGTACAAGAACAACCCTATAGCCAATCCGAATTACATATGCATGACCAACAACCTACACCTAAATATTTCTCTAAAGACTAGCTATCCTACGATTTATTGATTAGCCTTTACGACCTTATGACACCTATTTATAGGCTTTACAATAGGAAAAACCCTAAATAATTGGCACCCCCAAAAAATTACAGATCCATGCAGATCATTGGCTACAAATCCCGCCCATCTCGGGATTTTGTTACAGTCGTCTCCAAGTCATATTACTAGTTGACTACCAGTCGACCTTCATTTGGTCTTAAATTGATCTCCATATGCCCACTTGTTGACCTCTTGGTGGTTGACCTCTTGAAATTACTGTCGATGCCTTTACCATGTCTAACTGCCTCAACCTTCAACTTTGAATTTACCCAGTCGACTAACCTCTGTTGATGATTACATCTATGTGAGACATTATCCAACTTACAAAACTGAGAGATGTTGACCATTGCAGCTTTGTGAGACTTTCTCCAGCTTACAAACTTGAGAGAAATCCCCTGAGAAGTGTGTGTGGTTCCTATCTGAGACAAAGATGGAACATAAATATGAACTCCTCTATTCAGACAGTTTAAAATAACTCCAGATGATTCTCTTGTGTAGCGCAGTGAGAAAGGCGATCTGCAGAGTTGGATGTGCCTGTTGCTGAGCACAAGGTGAACGTGTGAAATCCCAAAGTGCTGGGTGCATCGTCATGAGAAAAAAAATGAAGATGATGTATTAGCCTACTCTGAGCATAAGAGTTGATGAGAAACTCCAGATGGCTCTCCTGTGTAATGCAGTGGGAAAGGAGATCTGTTGAGTGGATGAGCACATGTGAGCGTGATCCTAGTGGATGAGCACTAATGAAGAAGTGGTTCTTCTATGTAATGAAGTGAGCCAAAGATAGGGACATCCCTATGGATGTGCCCCTAGTGGATGAGCACTAGTGGGTGTATACCATCCCTTGGTATATTTTTCAAGAGTCAGATCTTCCTGTAACCCTAATTGTAATGTAAAGGGTACAGGTCGGCCCCACCTTAATGTGACCAGTAATTAATGTAAAAGATAATTAATCTGGTTAATATTAATTATATTATAAGCTAGTGAGGTTGTCCCTATTGTGCCAATAGACACTATTTTTGATAGGTTTAGTTTAGTATAAGTAAAGGTAGATTCCCCATTATGGAATCATATCTTTCACATGAGTTTGGAAATTTCAGCAAGTACATCTTCTTGGGAAAAGTGCGCACCTCTCTTGGGTGCTAGTCTTCTAGGGTTTGATAACCCTCTTGTGTGCTAAGTCTTATTGGTGGTGAAGGTATTTATCTTGAATAATATAGCAAAGGATTTGGCTGGGTTTTCTTCCCTTGTTGAGAAGGGTTTCCCAGGATACTTCTTGTGTTCTTGTGCATGGTGTTTCTTCTTGTGATCTTGGTTGCTGCAACATTATTGTTTATGGTTAAGACAAATGAAAAATTGAAATGAACTAAATGTTTAACCTAGACTATTGAAAAATCAACATGGTATCAAAGCATACTTCTTTAAGAACCCATTGCACAAGCATCTACCAATCTCCTCTCTTTTCTGCAGAACCGTACGACCCTCCTAGGGTTTCCAGAAAATCTGTACGACCCTCCTTTCTAAGGTGTTTTATCCCTTAATACTTGAACGTTTGGGATAATTTTGGCATGGGAGAGTACGAGCTCCTCCAACACACCTCCAAAGACTCTCAGAGTGAAATTTCGAGAATTTTGAAATTTTGACCATAGGGTTTCTAGGGTTTCGCTAATTTCTGCAGAAATTTCAGAATTAGGGTTTCTGCAACTCATTGAAGGATCTCTTCGGCTCAACCAATGTTCTCCTATGTTTCAAAGGATTATTGTTGGCAGTCATAAGTCCAAAAAAACCTAAAAGTGCTAGCCTAGCCTATTCGTTAGGTTTTCTAGCCCAGTTGAAAGGGTTGTGAAGAATCTAAAATTATGACGAACAAAACAATGTTGGAAGATAAGCTTGATGAATCAAGCAAATTCAAGTTCCTGGAGGACAAGACTTATAAGGAATATTTATTATGGGTGATACAAAAAGGTGTCACTATGACCACCGCCTTCATGAAGATGTCAGAGGATAGAGATAAACCATGTGCCATTAGAGAAATCATATCAGCACCCTCAGGTATGCACTTGTATATTTATTATTTGTATCATTGTCGTGAGGGTAATTGCAGGACAAAGGAAAATTTTTCTGAAGTCTTGGATCCAGAGGGATCTCAGTGCATTTAGAGGAAGAACACACTAGAAGTGAAGACTCCAGGTTTGATTGTTGTAATGTCAATCCTCTAACCTACATTTCTAAAGTTTGCCACATTACAAGTAGATGTTGTAGTTGTGACAACAATCCTTAAATTTTTTTGATTCTAGAGATGTACCCATTATTATCCTTTAGGAGATATTCTTGTTTTGGTTCCTCTTGTTTTCTTGTTCCAGACAGGTTAAGAACAAAGGAAGATGCTCATCCTTCAGAGGGAGTCACTTGAATCAGAGAGAGTCAAAACTATTTGAGAAAGAGGAATAATAGAACCATCATTGAGACAACCAATGCAATAATGAATGATCAAAATCTTTCTATGATTCCATGGGAAGAAGCATGCATGACACAATATATGTTCAGAACACAAGTCTTCATCATAGTTTGAAACATAACTCCTGAAGAAACCTTCACCGGAGTGAAGCCTGAGATTGAGCACTTCAGGATATTTGGGTGCCCAATGTATTTTCATGTACCCAAAGAGAAGAAGTCCAAGATAGACCCTTTAGGGAGAAAGGATACATTTATGGGATAAAACAATGAATCTTTGAAGAAATTCTAGATCTACATCCCTAGTAAGAGAAAGATTGAGACAAGAAGAGATGTTGTCCTTGAAGAAGATATAGCCTTTCAAATATCCAAAGAATCTCAGATGGATATTAACAGTGAGACAATACCTTCTCCCCCTTCAACATTTCAAGAGGGACACAGACATTATTCTGGCTGATCCAGATGATCCAGTTGATATGTCTAGAGATATTGCAGTAGAGCATAAAAGGCCTGCCTAGGCTCACTCTTCAAGAGGCAGAGGAACATACAAGCCCCTCAAGGCACATCCCGAGAAAGAAAAAGATATTTTCGAGCTATCCTTTAGTCATGAGCCACTTCATTGATTTTGAGCCTCCTTGTCTTGGAGAAGCAACAAGAGAACAAGTATGAAAATATGCCATAACAAAAGAATACCAGTATATCTTAAAAGAATGATGTTCAAGATATTGTTCAGAGACCAGAAGGGAAGTCTATGGTAACTTCCAAGTAAATCTATAAGATCAAACATGCAGCTGATGGAAGTGTCGAGAAATACAAAGCGAGATCCATAGCCAAAGGATTCTCACAAACAAAGGGAGTTGTCTATGATGAGACACTTGATCCAGTAAGCCCGATACACTTCCATCCATACTACCATCCATGAGTTGGAAACTCTATCAGATGGATGGATTCTTGAAGAGTTTGGGTTTCAGTAAGAGTATTGCTGATCCAAACCTATATTATTATAGTGTTGGTGACAAGAGACTGATTTTCATGACTTATTCATAAATCCTTGTTGTTGAAAACAAGCAAGCCTTGACTTCTGGTTTTTGATGAAGGATCTAAGTATGATGCATTACTTCTTGGGATAAGAAGTATGACAGAGGACCGATGAGATTTTCCCGAGTCAAGGAAAATATACCGTGGGAATATTAAAGAAGTTCAGTATGACAGAATGAAAATCCACGATGATGGATTTGAAGAAAATGAATGATAATGATTCAGACGAGATTGATCCTCAATTGATTGGATCACTGTTGTATATGGTTAACACCAGAATTGATTCATGCTATGTAGTGAATGTACTTAGTCATTCCATGATTCAATCGAGACAAACTCATTGGATAACAAAGAAACATGTATTGAGATATCTACGAGGCACAATTAGATATGGCCTGTGATATGTCTCCAGTGTAGACTTGAGTTTGTAGGGATATGAAAAATGGACAGAAAGTACAATGGACCAGAAGAGCACATCCAATTGTTGTCTTACTATGAATATTGCCATGATTTTCTGATGCAACAAGAAACAAAACTCTGTGGCCTTGAGTACCACAGAAGAAGAGCATGTAACATCGAGTGTGCGAAGCAATATGGATTAAAAAAAAACTTCTGATAGATTTACTTGATCATGAGATGGATCCTATGATGATAACCAGAGATGTGTGTAAAGCTATTTGAGAACCCAATGTTTCATGATGGATTGAAATACGATGAGATGAAACATCCTTATATTAGATATATGATGCAGAAGAAAATAGTACACATACAGTACCTTCCTACACATGAGAAGATTGCACACATGTTCACCAAACTAACTTGGTGAAGAATGCCTCCCTAGTCGAGAGGGAGTGTTGATAACTCCAGCCAAGACAAAGTTTAAAGTACATCCGTGTGAGACTTGGCATAATGAAGAATACCTCCCTAGCTAAGAGGGAGTGTTGATGATTGTAGTTATGTGAGACATTCTCTAGCTTACAAACCTGAGAGATGTTGACCATTGCAGCTATGTGAGACTTTCTCTAGCTTACAAACCTGAGAGAAATCCCCTGAGAAGGGTGTGTGGTTCCAATCTAAGACAGAGCTGGAACGTAGAGATGACCTCCTCCATTAAGAGAGTTGAGAAGAAATCCAAATGATTCTCCCGTGTAATGCAGTGAGAAAGGCGATCCACAGAGTTGGACGTGCCCATGGATGAGCACAAGGTGAATGTGTGAAATCCCAAAGTGATGGGTGCATCGTCATGAGAACAAAAATGAAGATGATGCATTAGCCTCCTCTGAGCAGAAGAGTTGACGAGAAATTCCAGATGACTCTCCTGTGTAATGTGGTGGGAAAGAAGATCTTTTGAGTGGATGTGCATGTGGACGAGCACAGGTGAACGTGATCCTAGTGGTTGAGCACTAGTGAAGAAGTGGTTCTTCTGTGTAATGCAATGAGCCAGAGATATGGAAATCCCTATGGATGTACCCCTAGTGGATGAGCACTAGTGGGTGTATAATATCCCTTTCTATATTGTTCAAGAGTTAGACCTTCCTGTAACCCTAATTGTAATGTAAAGGGTACAGGTCGGCCCCACCTTAATGTGACTTGTAATTAATGTAAAGGATAATTAATCTGGTTAATATTAATTATATTATAAGCTAGTGAGGTCAACCCTATTGTGCCAATAGACACTTTTGTTGACAAGTTCAGTTTAGTATAAGTAAAGGTAGATTCCCCATTGTGGAATTATATCTTTCACATGAGTTTGGAAATTTAAGAAAGTACACATTCTTGGGAAAAGTGCACACCTCTCTTGGGTGCTAGTCTTCTAGGGTTTGAGCACCCTCTTGTGTGATAAGTCTTATTGGTGGTGAAGGTCTTTCTCTTGAAGAATATAGAAAAGGATTTGGATGGGTTTTCTTCCCTTGTTGAGAAGGGTTTCCCATGATACTTCTTGTGTTCTTGTGCATGGTGTTTCTTCTTGTGATCTTGGTTGTTGCAACATTATTGTTTATGGTTAAGACACATGCAAAATTGAAATGAACTACATGCTTAACCTAGCTTATTGAAAAATCAACAACCTCGACCTTCGACTTTGACTTTATCCGGTCAACTAACCTCGACCTTTGAGTTTTTGTCGATCTACCTCGACTCTAGAAATCTTGTCGATCCACCTCGACTTCGACTGTCAGTCGATCCACCTCAACTAAACTTTCACTGCAAAGAATATAACAACCCAACATGTAACTTATTCATGTATATGAAGCATTTGATTAATATGCTTATAAAATGTGATACACGATTAAAACATTTATTGATCTCATTCACAATGTCGATACTAAGATATGATCGATATTTATTAACTTTGGAATCTTCAAATTCCCATAATTTGGAAGTTATCCATAATTGAAATTGAAGTTGGATTTTTGCAATCTCTTAGTAAAAACATATGCTTCAAAAATTTGTTTTTTTTTTTCCAACAAATATACAATGTTTATATAACCAAACAATCCATAATACCATTATACAAGGTGTTCTTTGCAAGCGTTGAAATTGTTATAATTTTTTTTTTTCACTTCATAGCTACCAGGATGTAAAAAATTGCATAATTAATGCTAGAGTGTAGAGAAATATGCATGCAAATGGAAATGGTTAATTATGGAGGATGAATATATTAAAGTGTGCAATTATTATAGGCGTGTCATGTCAACTTTTTGGGGCGTGAGAAGATTTAACTAGTTCCTTCAATATTGCTTATTATAGAAGGTGAATAATATATATATATATATATATATATATATATATATATATATATATATATATATATATATATATAT
>ML788070.1:183861-229196 GCA_009831015.1 Picea engelmannii
ATGGGGCTTTATTTTGGGAATCCCATTCTTTATTTCATCCATACCAATATTTATTTATGGAAGCCCACTTAATGTTTGTACTTTAAAAAGAATTTGTGCATAAAACGAAGTCAAAGAAAAATACAATATTTTTTAATTTAGACTTTTATTTTTGCAAATGAGACCCTAAAATTCCTCTAATGTATTTGGACAAAATAAGGGGTACCCCTCTATTAGATTTGTTGAACGTTGGATACAATATAATACCAATATTGTAACACTTTAATAGTGAAAGGTGTAATAATATGCCGTAATCAATCACGTAGGCTTAAACACTCAACTATACCCACATCACCCCTTAACAATTATGAACAATATCCAACAACATTAACAATGACCAACAATATCCAACCCTTTACACGATCCTTATCCATATAGTTATATATGCATGCTTAGAGGTGCATGGTCCCATCAAACCCTAATACAACTAGCCATTACTTAGCCTCCCATCATTAATTCTCATGCAACTACCTAAATGATTTTCTTTAATGCACATGTAACCACCCAACACCCAACTGCCTTTCCTCTATCAACACTAGGAACATGTCTTTCTCTAGTAGTTACTTGTTGTTTTCTAGTTGTGTTGTCAGACTTGCTATTAGCTTCCATATCTCTTATCCATATGAAATAATGACGTAACCCTTATCTATTTGTTGTTTCATGTTGCACCACCTTAGTTCCCCATAAAAATAATGGGGCTAACTAGACCAATTGCAATTTTGTTTACTTCCTTATAATTTGAGCTCAAAGCATTTTGGGAAGGAATGTTATGTTGTTTCCTTAAAAAATCAATAACAAGAAGACTTAATGTAACATATTTACTTAATATATTTGTTAGTTTATGGGTTCCATAGGCTAGTAATTACTTGATATATTTCTAAAGGAAGTTTTTGTAAAATCAAGCTTACTTTTTGATTCGGATTTATGAGCAGAATGAAAAGAATAACATAATGAATACAATAACAAAGAGATACAGAGAACAACAACAAATATCCAGTGAACAGTAACTTCTATTGAATAAGCAAAATAGGATGAAAATGTAAAACTGCAGAAATGGAAACCACTTGCTCGAATGGTGGTAGCTATATCTGAGAAGAGATGTGGCTTGCTATGCGCATCCGTATGAGAAAAATGATTACAATGAGGCTCTAGAAGCCTTTTTAACATTACTCATGAATGCCAAAACCCTAGACATCCAAAAACCTAACCCTAGGAGATGAAACACCAAAAGTTATGTGGGCCTCGATGGGTAAGTTGGTACCTCAACTTCCCATGGTCGTAACTTTTGCATACGGTCTCTGTTTTAGGTGCATGATAGCCCGTTGGAAGGTTTTTTCGAGAAATACACATTATGCCATCAAAATTTGACTCCGTCTATAGTTTGATTGTGGAAAGCCAAAAAAACACTGTTTAGGGCCCCAAAACGACCCTGGAAGTACAAAAAGATGCACTGACATGAAAAATTCCAAAATAAGCCAGTTGGATTAGGTGGGAGGCCACCAGTCTCCACTTGGAAGATTTGTAGGGATTCAGACAACCTCGAAAGTGTATAACCCACAATTACAAAGAAGTACAGAAGAACGTGTTGAACTAAAAATTGTCAAGAGGAGATAGTTGGAATAGGTGGGTGGAAAATGATATAAACTTGGATTAGTCCTCCCCCATTAGGAAGAAATGGTCTCCATTGTGTTGAGTGTCCGCATCAAGTGAGGAAAATTCTGTTGAATTTGGCCCCGGGTGAGCCACTGGCCTTAGTGTAGGAGCTGCCGTGTCTTGATAACATGATAAAGCTAGATCCTCTACTGGCGAGTGCCCTTGACATGTGTGTCCACTATCTGATCAGTGGATGCATGTTCCATGCAGTCAGAGTTGATCCATGTTGGTGTCAACTATTCTGCGATCTCTGAGGTGTCCAATAATGGTGGAAAATATGGCTGAAGGAAGTCCACATTGAACACTGGGTGCAAGCCAAGGAAGAGTGGAGTGTTGAGCTCAAAACCATTTGTTGGCCCTTAAAACAAATTTTGGAGAACCTTAGTCATGCTTGACCATTTTTGGGACTTCGACAGGCTGGTCGAAGGCGGAGTGAAAGGAGAAGCATAGATCGTGGGATCTCGACCCCTTTTTAGGGCACTTTTGGGTTTAGGGTTTAGGTAACGGGTATGTGATGTCAACCCATGGGTTTACCCATATTTATGCCCATTTTGTAATGTATAAATAGAGAGCTAGGCGATGTAAGTAGAACCTAGTGGAGTCAGACATAAGCTAAGTGCGAATGTGCTAAGTGCAAGTGATGTTAGTAGTTGGATTTATGTGATCAAACTAGCTCTGTGCATACTGTATGCTGAGAACTTGCAGGGTTGAGTGCAAGTAATTGTAAGAACAACTCTGTGCTTGAACCTAGCTCAGGGAAGGAGGATCTGGCGAGGTGCACACAGATCTCTTGTCCTATGTAGAGTGGGTTCTAAGGTTCTGTGCATGTAAGAATATTGACAAAAGATAACAAATAAGAAGAAGAGTTGGTGGACGTAGCCCCACATTGGGGTAAACCACGTATATCCTATGTTGTGGTTGCTTTGTGCTTATGATTCTTATGTGATTGTTGTGATTTATGCTTATTGTTGTGATCTGTGTGTTAGATGTATCTGATATAGTAGCTTAGTTCTTAGTAATGTGAATGAATACCAGATTTGATCTATTTCTATATGCTAAGTGTTGGGGTGTGTTGGATTTTGTGAATACTGCACTGTTATGTAATTAGGGTTACGAACTGCGATGTGAATGAGGGTTAAATAATGATGAATATTAACTGCTAAGTGCTCTGTTAAGTGTTGTAATCACATATATGTGTCCCAGCTAGGTTGTAGACACATGATTTCTGCAACCACCACTACCTCTACCTCGGGTGAGACTTCATCTGCTTCACAGGTGTTGCCGAAAGGGCCAGTAGTTAGGGTTTTGTTGGTGCACTACTAAAGCGTTGAAACCTAGGTCTTCTCCTGTGCCAACAAATGGTTCCATTGCTGGGACCTGAAACTGTGATTGCTAGGAACCGAAGAAAAGAAAAAGATCTGTGCGTATATCTACTTCTTTAGTGCGTAATATTCTACTTGAATGCGAAGCTCTGTGCTAAGAAAGGAATCAAATATGAAGAAAAGAGGTAAGATCTTAAAGCTTTGTGCTCCGAGAAAGGTAAGATAAGTGAAAATTTTTGTTTCGAAAGAATGAATCTAGGTATGACTAATAGATTTTGTCCTAGTCTGAAAACTAGGGCACAACTAGAAGAAATAAGATTTGATATGAGTAGATATGATAGAAGTAATGAAAGATATGTTATTCCTATGCATAGAAAGAATGTTTGGACTAAAAAATGGATGCAGGATCCTAGAAAGATTTTTTTGCAGGTTAGTTACTATGACCCCAATGCGCTTTACAGGAAAGGTTGGGGATCATTTAAAAGAAAGAGAGGATTAACTCTTTGTTACAGTTGCAGAAGACCGGGACATCTTGCTAAGGAATTCCCTGGTAGAGGTCCTAGTTGTCTTTGCTATAAATCTATGGACCATGAAGTTTTGGATTGCCCTAGAATGATTGCTAAAGTTGAAAAGATGAATATGAAACAAGAAAACCATGAGACAGGCCAAGAAACTAAGGATATGATAGAACCCCATAAAGAATAAGAGACTGTATTATTACAGATGAAATAAACCTTGAATGATCACAGAGACATCAACTTATCAGAGGTGTTAAAATAAAAAGAGTGTATAGAAGAAATAATAGGAGACTTTGACATAGACTATGTTCTGGATAAGGAAACATAGGTGAATATTATGACAGAAAGAACTTGGGAAATTTTGGGAAAGCCTGCTATGGTTCCTTCATTGGGAGGAATAGGTCTGTTTAAAGGAAAATTGATAACCCTATGTGGAAGACTTACCCAGATACATATGAGTGCACATGGCACTTTGACAGAGGAATAATTTTAGGTTGTTAATTTTTTTGAGAACAACGCCCCATTTTCTATTTTGATAGAAAAGACCTGGATTGAGAAAGACCAGATATGAAGGAAACAAGAAGAGGAAGATCTAGAACAAAAAAAGTAAGAACTAAGAAATTTCATGGCTAGGAGAGTAGCGCACTTAATAGAAGAACAAAAGGACAAATCAAAGCTACTGAGGACCAAATATTTGGATGTCTAAGTTGAAAGAACACATGAAGACTTGAAACACTTGTCTGTACAAGAGAGTAGAGCGCCCACTCCAGAAAGAGAAGAAGTATTACCCTTGAACGACCCGCAGTAGTGCGAAGTTACTATGCTAAGAGAAGATAATAACAATAATGGAAAGAGGAACCCAGTGACTCAGATCAGAGGGAAGAAAGCAAGACATATCAGCAAGAAGAAAGAAAGGTTAGAAAAATTACTGGAAGTTCCAGAGAGGACTTCGCAGAAGGAAGATTTACAAAACTTGAACTTTGTCGAGATAGAAGAACAACAAAGATTGGAACTTTGCCACGACGAAGAAATATGACCATTGGAGGCATCTTGACCATTATCCCAACGCTCCATAATAGCTTGAACTTCATTTATGGACAGGAAGATTTCCATTATATCGTTGGGAATGCGCCATAACAGATGGAACTGCATTGATTAAGGAATTCCTACCCATTGGAGGAATCCGTTACGATGTTAGTTATTTATCTTGTCGAGTATTGCACTGAGAACACTTTTGTAAACAATGATTATTCGAGCCCACACAGAACTAGTTGCTTTCGTGCTGTGCCTATTGAGACCTCGCCACCTGCTCTATTACATTGAGTATTTGATCACCGACCTGATCTCGAGCATGCATGTCGGGTGATTTCAGAGCAGTAGAGAAATCTGTCGAAGATATCCTCATAGACCTCATGGCTAAGAAGGTCATGTCTACCAAAGTTCAAGCCTCGTCGATGAGAGGAGTGCAAGCATCCCCGTCGATTGCTTATGGATCTGGACCATCCTGAGTTGTGATCGAGAAAAGAACCAAGCATCGTGATGACATGGAAAACACAAAGCTCATCCTATGCATCCCGCCAGACTATATCCCACCTCTGGCTGGTGCAGTTAGTCGTGACAGTGTCCTAAGGGACTTCAACTACACCTTGATTACTGTGTACCTCCTAAAGGGGATACACGCAGTAGGACCGCAGTTAGGACAGATCATGACGTTAAATATCAGTGACTTCAACTTGGGAGATCACAAGAACCATGGAATGGTTTCCCCGCATAAGTATTTGACCAAGACCAAGGGGAAGAAGCTGAAGATCATCCCCCAACCATGGATTATGGACTTCACGAGGTCCACTATTCTTAACATGATGAAGATACCCCACTTTAGAAGGCATCAGGAGGTTAACATGTGCGTTAAAATCCTGCTGTTGTGCTTCCATGGAGGTTATCTGTGGCTGGAAAAATGCATCACCATAGATCTGGCACTGATCCATCGGATCACCGGATTGAGAATGCAAGGACCAGACCCGCAAGACTTTTATCCAGGGAAGGCTGCAGATCGCACCCTGGCGTAGAATATTAAATATACCTATGGCGATGTGGAGAAGGGGAAGCGAGGTTACAAGGTAGCCTCCATTCATAATGGTGCAGTGCACCTAGCTTGCCAGTTGATCCCTGATAAGATAGTAAGGAAGAACAAACCCACATAGGTCATGGGGTTCGTTGTTGACCTCATGAGAAAATGCATGGAAGGACTACAAATGAACTGGGCGAGTTACCTCGTCAACCAGTGATAAAAATACTGCTGCGAAGCTGAGGATCAGGGCTATGCATTTCATTTTAGTTGGTTGCTGATACTCATAGCTTTCATCGCTTGGGAGATACCGGAAGGTGCGACCTTCCCTGATATTGAGCCATATGAACCCTTAGCTGCGAAGTTCACCATGCTCTGGTACTTGAGCGACATGGCTAAGCATTGGCAGTCCAACGCGGTGTTCCACACCTACTACCTGCAGTTGAAGAGGGATATTGAGTCTTTCCCTCGTATGATGCCGAACACCTTGCACAGGTTCAGACCATTTGTGAAGTTCTGTGTAGATAGACATTTTATTTATATCACTGCATGCGCAGATGAAAGTAAAGAAGAGCTCCAGTCTTATTATAATCTCACAAAGGAGGACATGGAAGAAATCACTAAGGAATGGCCTGCAGAGTTCCTTATACCAGTCAACGAGGCAGAACTGTCCGACCCCGACCTCATCGAAATTCCTGTGGTTACTCACGAAGAGTATGATGCACCCAACAACAAAAAAAGGAAGAATAAGGAAGAGGTACAAGAGATGAACAACGCATCCGAAGAGACTGCTTCAGATTCACTTGGAGGGGGAGGTGATGATGAAGTAGACAAAGAAGAGAACCATGGGGAAGAAGACAAGAAGAAACAAGGTGAAGTAACAACACCCAGGGATCTCCTTGATGAAGCTGAGACATCTAAGAAAAGAAAGGTTTCCCCCACAAAACCTACATCGTGGAAGAAGTCAAAAGCCAATAAACCACAGATGCAGACTGTACTCACAATGGATGACATAGATTTCATCATCACTGCTATCTCAGATACCTCTGAGGATATTTTATAGTGCAATGAAGCCAAGAAAGAAACCATGTATGACCGGATCAAAGTAGAGCTGAAAGGGGTACAACAATCCCTCTACTCTAGCTGCACAGTGTCTACTGCACCCTCATCATCAGAAGGAACAGAATTGGGAGATGAACCTTCCCAGCTACGCCGAATAGAAGATGCGACTGAAGCTCACCTTCATCGTATTCAAGAAGAAAAAGAGAAGGCCACAAAATCCTTAAAGCAAGCACAAGAGGAATCCATAGAGAAACATTGGGTTGCGTAGTAGGAAAAAGATGACATCCAAGACAAGTTTGCAGAGGATAGAGCGCAGATCCAGAAAGAGAAGGAACAACTGCTCGTAGAGAAGATTGGAATTAAAGAATCAGTCAATAGAGAAATTCACTTTGTGATGGGCTTAGAACGGATGGAAGAATACCTAGTAGAGGATCAAGTGGCAAAGCTTGCTGAAGCCATTCAATAGCTCCAACAGAGGGTAGACAAACTGGAGTTACAAGCCGTGCCAAGCACTCCGCAGGAAGTGCGAGACTAGAGAGAAGAAACTGCCTGGAGCGCAGTCCAGAGAATCAATGCATTGGCCTTGGAATTTAAACAAATTAGTAGTCAAAGTGCACAGACTTACGAGCATCTTGCAGAGGACCCTGAACTAAGAGAATTGGAGTCCCAACTCTAGGAGGCAAAGCAACAAGAAGAATCAATGCATGCATAGTTGAAGCCTCTGTCAATGGTCGAGAGGATGAAAAGGTCCCAGGAGCAATGCATGTTTCAACAACAGGTCCATTCCATACAGAGCAAGGTTATGGAAATGACTCAGTGACTCCAGTCGGTGTAGGATGTAGCTTGCATACTTTTTGAGGAAATTGAAGGACGAGGTGAAGAACTAGAACAAGTGGTCACCACAATAGAACAATGCTTGGAAGGACCTATGATAGAGAAGACTATTCAGGAGTTCTCTGAGTAGGAGGCTCTGGCGAAGCAACAGGTCGAGGCAGCTCCAACCAAGCTTGAGGCATTTGAGGTAGAGCTACCCAGATTAGAGTGACTTGGGACAAGTCACAGGTGAGTGTTGGGGGCCTGTTGGCCCTTGACCAAGTTTTGGATAACCTTGGTCACATTTGACCATTTTTGGGACTTTTATAGGCTGGTCAAAGGTGGAGCATAAGGCGAAGCAGAGATCACGGGATCTCGGCCCCTTTTTAGGGCACTTTTGGGTTTAGGGTTTATGTAACGGGTAAGGGATGTCAGCCCATGGGTTTACCCATGTTTAGGCCCATTTTGTAATGTATAAATAGAAATCTAGGTGATGTAAGTAGAGACCTAGTGGAGTCAGATGTAAGCTAAGTGTGAATGTGATAAGTGCAAGTGATGTTAGTAGTTGGATCTATGCGATCAAGCTAGCTCTGTGCATACTGTATGTTGAGAACTTGCAGGGCTGAGTGCAAGTAATTGTAAGAACAACTCTATGCTTGAACCTAGCTCAGGGAAGGAGGATCTGGTGAGGTGCAGGAAGATCTCATGTCCTATGTAGAGTGGGTTCTGAGGCTCTGTGCATGTAATAAGATTGAAAAAATATAATAAATAAGAAGAAGAGTTGGTGGACATAGCCCCACACTGGGGTGAACCACATATATCATGTGTTGTGGTTGCTTTGTGCTTATGATTCTTATGTGATTGTTGTGATTTATGCTTAGTGCTATGATCTGTGTGTTAGATGTATCTGATATAGTAGCTTAGTGCTTAGTAATGTGAATGAATACCAGATCTGATCTATTTCTATATGCTAAGTGCTAGGGTGTGTTGGATTTTGTGAATACTACGCTATTATGTAATTAGGGTTCCAACCTGCGATGTGAATGAGGGTTAAATACTGATGAATATTAACTACTAAGTGCTGTGTTAAGTGTTGTAATCACATATCTGTGTCCCAGCTAGGTTGTAGACACTTGAGTCCTACAACCACCCCTACCTCTACCTTGGGTGAGACTTCATTTTCTTCGCAGGTGTTGCCGAAAGGGCCAGTAGTTAGGGTTTTGTTGGTGCACTGCTGAAGCCTTGAACCCTGTGTCTGCCCTTGTGCCAACACCATTTCTATGCAAAACCTTAGTGATAGTGTAAGGCCCATAGAGAAGTGGGAGGAGCTTCCGATGGGGCCTTGTAAGGAACTCTTTCTGGAAATGTATCTAGAACTTGTCTCCCACCTTAAACTAGTGCGGTACCCGATGTTGATCATGGCACTGCTTGTTCTTAGCATTGGATTTCTAAAAAATATCATGGACCTGTTGTCGGATGTGTTGTATCTACTTAATGAATCTGGTGGCTTTATCGGCCTCAGACTGAACATGGGAAGATTCTTCCTGTGTGGTTGCAAGAGGTAGTGAAACATCAATGGGACCCAAGGGTTGGAATCCTAACCCTACCTGAAATTGGCTATGGATGGTGGAGCTATGGAGAGACCTGTTGTAGCTGTGCTGAACATAGGGAATACTCTCATCCTATTTACACAAATTTTTAGAGTAGTACATGCATAGGATTTTCACAATCATCTAATTTATGACCTCTGTCTGGTCATTAGTTTGGGGGTGGAAAGAAGTGGATTTAGTGAACTTGGTGTCCAATAGTGACCAGATACTCCAACAAAATGTGTTGAGGAACCTACTATCCTGATATGCAGTGATGGTATGTGGTATCCCAAAATGGATCCACACCCATTCGAAGAATATCTTGGCAGTATCTGCCGCTACGATGCTCTTCTTGCAGGCTGTGATAATGGCCATATTCAAAAACCGATCAACCACCACAAATACACAATCATTACCATGTTTGGTGGATGGAAGGCTAGACATGTAATCCATCGAGATGGATTCTCAAGGCCTCTCAAGAGTAGGAAGAGGGGTGTATAAGTCTTGATTCTTGATGGTTTGCTTGGAAATGACACAAGGAGTGCAAGATTTGATATACTTACTGATGTCTTGTCGATGTTTTGGCCAATAAAAATGCTTCTGTAGAATGACCATAGTTTTATCCACACCAAAATGTCCTGCCATCCAACTGTAGTGAGCCTCCCAAATAATCTTTTCACACTTCCTTGTGGGAACATAGAGGTGGCCTAGATGGCATAACAGTCCATCTTGGATGTGAAAATCAATGACATTCACTCTTGTACCCAAGAGATGATAGGTGGTGGCAAAGTCAGGGTCATGCTGATAAAGTTGGGGCCAATCAGATGCCTCATGCCCACATGAATGGAGCACTGTGGTGAGTGCATCAACATGAGGGTGATTTAGGCAGTCAACGACACGATTTGTGCTCCCTATTTTATACTTGATGTTGAGATGGAACTACTGTAGGTATGTGGACCACTTTTGATGGTGGACGTTCTGCAACTTCCCTTGTGTCTGTATGAATTGTAGAGGCTTGTGATCAATGTGGATGATTGTCTCCTTTCCCAGAATGTAATGTTTCCATTGACAACATGCTTACACAATGGAATACATTTATTTGTCATAGGTGGGCCATTTATGGAAAATATCTAAGAGTGTCTCACTATGGTATGCTACTGGATTACCATGCTGAGTGAGAACTGCACCGAAAACATAGTGGGAGGCATCAATATCAATCTCAAACAATTGTTGTAGATCAAGTAAGGAGAGTACTGGAGCTGAGCACAAGCGATGCTTCATATCATCAAATGATTGTTGTTGTGCCTGCCCCCATGCAAACTTTTCCTTTCCACCGCCCTCGGTTACTTGGCTGCGGGCCCATGTAATATGGGTGAATCCCAACATGAACCTTCGGTAGAAGTTGGCAAGTCCCAAGAAGCTCTGAAACTTGGTTAGTGTGGTTGGGGCTGGCCAGCCATGAATGAATTGGATCTTAGCTGGATCCACATGTACCCCATGCTCATCAACAATGTAGCCCAAGTATTGGACCCTGTTCATGCCAAAGGAACATGTTTCCAAGTTGGTATATAGCGTGTCCTCTCGCAAAGTGCCCAAAACCTGCTGAATATGCTGCATGTGCTCCTCCCAAGTTCCGTTGAAGATGAGGATGTCATCCAAATATACCACCACAAAAGAGTTGGTGAAGAGTCTCAATACATCATCCATCAATCTCATGGTTGTTGGTGCATTTGTTAAGCCAAAGGGCATGACCAACCATTCAAAGAGACCTTCTTTAGATTTGAAAGTTGTCTTCCATGCATCAGTTGGTTCAATGGGAACCTGGTCGTAGATAGATTTTAGGTCAATCTTGCTGAAGAACTTTTCCCCCTTGAGTTGGTCAAGAAGGTCATCAATTCGGGGAATTGGGTACCAGTTCCTGACTGTGATTTTTTTTAATGCTCTGTAATCAATGTAGAGCTGCCATGTCACGTCTTTCTTCTGCACCAGCACAATTGAGATTTTTGCAAGGGGAGGAGATGGTTCGGATGTGCCCCTTTTGAAGAAGCTCTTGTATCGGGCACTTGATTTCATCATTTTTTCCATTAGCGAGTGACGATAGACTGGTCCATTAGGCAGCGAGGCACCGAGGGTTAGATGAATTGGATGCTTGACTTGGCAGTGCATCAGTACCCCGGTGGGTGAGGAGAAGATGTCTCTATACTCTTCCACTATCCCATCCACTTGCTTCTCCTCTAAATAGAGGCTCTGTGTAGAGGTCACAGATGTGGCAACAAACTTCTTCTTATTGTGAGCATAGATCACAAAGAAGATGAAATTTCCGGTCTGTGAAATGACCTTACTACATTTCTTAGTAGAGATTAAAGAAATAACGGTAGGCGACACTACCTCTGGTATCCTGTACAATTGTCTACCCAAAGTAATAATAACACTGTGGGGCCTAGAATCATACAAAACATGTTGCTTCCACAAATATGGCTGGCCTAAAATAACATCACAAACTTGAAGGGGATAAATATCACAAAATACCTCGTCTTTGAAGGGCTTGATGTTGTAGGGCAGACGACACTGTTGGCTGATGCGAAGATATCGTCCTTGGTGAATCTATCCAATGGTGTAGGGCTGCAGGTGCAGTGTTATCGACAGGTCTAACTGCTTGAAGACCTCTGCTAAAATAAGGTTCTTCTGATTGTCACTATCGACAATGAAATGCAGTGGAGTTCCCATTTACCCACATCTATGAGTGAAAGAGGCATTCCCCTTCCTCAGGTTCTTCTGGTTCGCTTGGTTGGAATTTGGTGGTAGCAACAATGGCACTGGGTTTGACATCAATGATCCGCTTCCCACTTTCTATATTTGATTCAGATTTAGAATCTTCCTCTGACTCAGAAGCTTTCAAATTGACCACCAGTGACTGCTTGGAGCGACATTCTTCGATGTTGTGCCAAGGGATTTTATGGTATTCGCACCATTTTCCCATGTCCTTCTTCGACTTCTCATTACCCTTCTTGGGTTGTGGCTTGGAATGGTTTTCCTGAGAGAGACCATCTTTGCTTTGTCCCTTTTTTTTAGGTTGGGGCCGCCTTTTCCCTGCTTTGGCTATGAGGAGTTTTCAGATCCAAACTCTCTTCTCTTCTGCTTAAATTTCTTCTTGATCTTGACAACATGTCTATAAGCCGCACCTAATGATGCGATGTACTAAAAATCCATTTTTATTTGAATTTATCTATGCAAAAAACTATGGTATTTGAGCACTAGATTTCATTTAGAGTCTTTGATACCCAATTTGGTGCACATGGTATGGAAAATATTGGTGAAATCTGGTACTATCTGGTCGCTTTCTTGACGCAGTGTGTTCCATGTTGTGTACTGGTCCTCCCAGCTTCCAACATTGTAGTACTATTATTTAATGGCATCCCTAAAGGAATCCCTTGTGGGGGAAATGACAAATATTGCAGATTCCTCTATGGCCCTTTTCTTAGATTAAGTATTCCACTAGTCCTTAACACAGGGACGACCTTGAGGAGTGCAAAAGTAATCTTTTCCCTGTCAAAAAAATTGTGGACCAAAAAATACCCTTCGATCAAATTCAACCATTTATCTAAAACATCTGCATCTATTAGTCCTTCAAATAATGGAATATCAAAATTTACTTGTACCTTGAAGGGGATTGCATGGACGCTTGATGAAGATGCATCTCCTGTGGGCAACTGCCAAAGGATCTGTGCAAATTTGTCCATCATTTCATTCCTTTTTCGTGCAAGGGATTCCTTGAGTAACATTTTAAAAGGATATCCTACTCCATCATATTTATTCTCATCCCCCATGGGTTTTTTTCGGGCTCGGCATGGCTGACCTTGCAAAGGATCGACTGGTTCGAGTCCCAACTTCTTGTACCCAGATCTTGTCGGGGACATGCACATAGAAAAATAAATGAAAAGCAGACGCTCTGGTACCACTAATCCAGATTTATGAGTGGAAAGAAAGGAATAAAAAATTGAATACAATAACACAAAGTTACAAAGAACAACAACAAATATCCAATGAACAATAAATTCTATTGAATAAATAAAATAGGCTGAAACTGTAAAACTGCAGAACTGGAAACAACTTGCTCGAATGGTGGTAGCTATCTCTGAGAAGAGATGTGGCTTTTTACGCACATATGTTTGAGAAGAATGATTAAAATGAAGCTCCAGAGTCCTTTTTAACATTACTCATGAATTCCAAAACCCTATACATCCAAAAACCTAACCCTAGGAGACAAAACACCAAAAGTTATGTGGGCCCTAATGGGTAAGTTGGTACCTCAACTTCTCGGGGTCGTAACTTTTGCATACAAAATTTGTTTTCGGCATGTGATAGCCCATTGAAAAGGTATTTTCGAGAACTACACATTTTTCCATATAACTTTATTTAAATCTACAGTTTGACTGTGGCAAGCCAAAAAAACACTGTTTAGGGCCCCAAAACGCCCCTAGAAGTACAAAAATATGTACTAACACGAAAACTTCCAAAATAAGCTAGTTGGATTAGGTGGGAAGCCACCATTCTCCACCTAGAAGATGTGTAAGGCTTCAGACAACCTTGGAAGTGTAGAACCCACAATTTCAAAGAAGTACAAAAGAACATGTTGAACTAAAAAAAATCAAGAGGAGTGAGTTGGAATAGGTGGTTGGCCACCAATATCCACCTGGATCACTTTTATTATGTAAGAAATGAATAAGTGATTAATAATAGGGTTAGAGATGAATTTGGGACAATTTTTATTAAGAGGGAGGGCATGTTGTGTACCTATACACAACATATTTTGTAGATGAGCTATTTTGTTTTGGATTTCATTGATGATCCATCGCTAAGTTAATTAAGATTATTCATATTAATGAATAATCATTAAGTTAGTGGAGAGGGGTTAGTTACATGCATTAATGATGATGATGATGATGATGATGTTTACCATCCATTAAGACCAATAAGGTTTAACAAACATATAAATATAATTGGACTAAATATTCTTCAAAAGTATAATTTCTATATGTGAAAATAGTGGAATGAAAGTACAAAGTTCATTTTCATTTTCATAAGCTAGGAAGTCTTGGAGAGTAATAGAGTTATGGAACTAGATAAAGTGACATCTCATATTATTAAAGATAGGGAAAGTTAGGAGGAAATGTTCCTCATCCTCAACTTCCTTTGTATCACAAATTTGGAAAATTTTCTCACTTCAAGGCATTTTTGGGTTAATCCAACGACAAATTTCGCTATGAAGATCATGAGAATTATTCCTATTTTTAACTATATATATATATATTTAAAGTTCATGATGCTTGAAAAATAATTTTGATCAAGTAACTTAGGATGCGTAAGATCTTTATAGTTTTTGTTTGTTTGTTTGTTTTCTAGCGTGTTTGTTACATGTGGGACTAACTTGTGGTCTAAGAAACCGCAACCCAGGGGCATATAATTCGTCAAATCACCCGAGGATCACACCCAACCTGGGCCATGCCAACCCTTAACATGGATGGATTTTTTTTGGTGTCTCCTCTCGACTACCACAAGTTTTGAACCTTGGCCACATTATAGAATGAAACCCTAGAAATCCAATCACACTAGCGGGATTTGAATTTAAACTGAAGGACATGGGGGTGGGATTTGATCCACTTATGTGTGCATGAGTCACGACATCATTTAATATAACATATCTGGGTGCAACCACATGTTTGACCACTACCTTAAGGTGACCCCATGGCTCCAAATTAAGTGGCCCTCATTGGAATTGAACCTATCCCAATGGTGAAAAACTACTTGCTTTCCACCATTGGATCCAACCCCTTTGGGCTTATCTTTTTAGTTTTTTTAACTTCCTCTTATTAATGATTTCATTTTCATTACAGGTTTTACCTTTAAACTTCATAGGTATAATATAAGACTTCGTATTATCGATATTATTCATTTGATTTCCATTGCTTATGTTCCAATAGTTAAGCCAAGTCACAGAGTCTCTATCCCACCCTCTTCTGAGTCCATGGCGGATTTTTCTGATGCTAGAAGCAATAAAAATGAGTTTATCCTTTCTCAACTTGAGTAATTTATGTTTATGTTCTAGATATCTAATCATGGATTTTGAATCTACATATGTACAACTAGCTTCCATCAAGAGAATTGGGTAAATAATATTGCATTTAATTATTAAGTTATAGATTATAAAATGTTTTTAGTTTGCTCAATTTTATTCCAAGTCTTACGAGGGATGTTCCAAGACCTAAATTCACAATGGTATAGAAAAACTGGGATAATGAAGGCATTAAAATTATTCTTTTTAAAAACCCAAATTCTAGAGTTTGAAATTTCAAATCTATTTTCAATACCATAATAGATTGTCGAAGTGCTAATGATTCTACTCTCAACACGATGATTCTAGTTTAAATGGAGATTAAAATCTATACCCAAGTATTTGTATGATTGGCCCCCTTCAAGGGTGTTATCACCATACGAAAAATAGAGGATACATTCTTTTCTTAGATTTAACCGTCATTATTTTGGTTTTGTCAATATTGATCCTAAGCTCATAATATTTGTAGAATTCCTGTAGAAATCTAGGTTGCTTTTAAAGAGAATTAATAGTTTTTCAATAAGAAAAATATCATCAATGTATAGGAGAAGGATGAAAATGAGTCCAACCATGTTAATAAAAATGCACTCCCCCCTTCTAAACATTGCCCAATTTCATCAAAATATATGCCAAAGGGGTGGGAGAAATAGGGAACCCTTGCTTACAATCAACATTATAATTAATTTCCATAGACCATTGACTATTACATTTCATATGCTAATAACCCTTTCTAGGTACAATGTTGAAGACTTTCAAAAATCAACAAAACAACAAATGAGATCTTTTTGCTCTCTAAAACCTTCAACAATAACTCTAAGGGTGGCAAGGTGATTAGTGGTAGCATGTTGATCACTGAAGCTAGATTGTCTTTTATCCCTTTGCCCTCTAACCATTAACTAATTTTATGTCAAGAATTAAGCCAAACAACTTTGCTAAACATGGGATAATCATGATCGTCTGATAATTGGTCAAGTCAGTTTGGATTTTGGATTTGAAAAATAGGGTCAACTAAAATTTCAATCCATATATAATGGAAGCCTTTATAATTTGGTTGAAAATATGTTTATTATGAGGTGCACGAACTAGAGTCCCAAGTTTTGAGATCTCGACTTGGTATCCTTTAATGTCTTTAGATTTTCCATTTTCTAGATGCCAAATTTAAAATCCTTAGGCTAGAAAACCCCAGTTTAAAGATAGCTAGACCATATGTATTTTGAGACTCAAGGGGAAGCATACAATTTGTTACGGTAAGTCTAGTTTCAATCACTTATGTTAAATTTACTCTATTCTTTTTGTGTTCTAGGGAAATGTTAGCCCAAATTTTTTTACATTCTCTTTTACACAAGTCTAGAAGTCTCTCTTGATTTTTGATTAAATATTAATGTTTTTTCTTTTATATTAAACAATTATAATATTTAATCCTACTAATTCTGTTAGACTCACTAGAGACAATTCTAATATATTTCCTTGCACTTTTACAATCTAGGTCATACTAAGAATTTGAAAGATATTGTTTACCATGGATAAGAAGCTTTTGAGAATACTTCTTTAAACACAAATAGATTGGAAGTGAATTTTTCATGAAAATCCTTAAGTATGTCATTTTGCATATCATAATTAAAAAGCTCCTATAAATATTTGCAGAATTGGGAAGCTTTTCTATTGTCAAAGACAACACACTTTCTTGTATTATACATAGTCATATCCTTAGGGACCATATCAATATATGAAGTTAGCACAATGAGGCATTAATCTTAGTCTGGCTCATTGTTTTAATTTATGTGAATATTATCAATTTTAATTAGTAAAGGTGTAATACCCTAGTTTTGAGCCCCAAAATATAGTATGCTAACACATGCATTATTTGTATGATGTAGTTATGTGATGGGAGTCAAGTCATATTGGATGATTTATAATGTGCACACACTGCAAATAAATAAATGCATTGTAAACATTGTTAGTGCTAGTCCCAAGGCAAATGCCTGATCATTGAATGTTTTTCAGTTCAACTATTGGAATAAGACATGGTGTGGATGATTGTTTATGTAAAAGCATGAATAAAAAGAAATTATTTAATATAATATCCAACAAAAATGGTTTCTTTATGATGCAACAAGGGGAGTACTACCTTTTAGTCCATGCTTCCTTACAGATATTTCCCATTGATCTTAACATGAGATGTCTTTTTGATGTTTCCCCATGCTTCTTGAGAACACTCTCCATGCAAAGCTGGAGTATATCTCGTGCAAATTATTGTGGAAGCTTTGTCATTACCATTCATTTTTTTTCTCCAATTAGCATTCCTGTAACGTCCCCCAACCTAGATGAGGTCCATTATGTGTGGAATACTCATAAAAAATAAAATTTTCTGCTAACTAAGTAATTTCCTATAGCTTAACAACTACGAGTTACAACCAGATTTTACTACTATCTAATACAATTAATTTAGTGCACTTACAACATGCTAAAATGAACATGAAATGAAACTAGTAACTCAAATACAACAACATATAAATCAATATTATACAAATAGTTCATGCACAACATTTTAACTCATAAATACAACACATAAATAGATCAAATACTTATCTTTTAAATTATGTTGTGCAACCAACTACTTGGGATGAAATTTCCACCCAACCATAGACTTGTTGTTAAAAATATCAACAACAAGTCACCCTCGAGATGGGGCTATCAATCCAAAAAAGAGGGTGGTCTCTCAATGTCCACGCACAACTTAGAAAACCTACTACCCATTGATATTCTCCTATAGCTATCCCGATTTTCCACTGACTCTCTTCCTCTTGACCTCCCCAACCTAATGAATGTACCCCTTCACTGATATCAATCTCTCAAGAATCCCATTCGTTTATCAGGGTCTCTCTGACACAGGTAACTAGGAATCTCTCTATTGGGAACTCAAGGGAACTCACTACTAGGAAAAATACTAGCAAAAACAACAACAAACACTTGCTGTTATAGTGCAACTCACATAGGATTTCACTCTTCAGGCATGACATCACGGATCTTCAATATTTATCTCCAATATGATCCAAAAATTCTCCAACATGCTCTAGAATTTTCTCTCCATGATTGTTCCAACTCCGAGATCTTTTTCTTTCTCTCTACTTGCTATTCATGCAAAAACAAATTCTGCCTAAAACTGTTGTCTCTTCCCATACAAATTTCTTCTCCTTTGGCTTGATTTCTTGACTCACACACTTCCCCAAGATGATTTTACTCAACTACCATGCTTCCAATAACTATGGTATGTGACTTCTCACACCCACCCTCTTACATGCATTCAATGATTGGCTTTGGAATTCAATGTTAGCAAATATGTATTCCTTGGTTAAGTGGAAAGAAACCCATTCTATTCTATGTTTCATTCCTCCTTGTCATATTCCACTCCCTCCTCTCCTTGATATCCCACACTCGCTCCTCTCAAATTCTGCATCCCCACGTTCTGCATTCATAAATTCTTAACCTTCCTACGTTTATTCCCATCTTCATCCCCTTTCCTTCTCTCCATTCCTCATACTCGCATACCCTCGCAAACCCTCATCGCGTCATTCCCTATGCCTTATACCCTTGCTTCATTCCATGTTCCCTTTCCCCATCTCGCATTTACATTCCATATCTCATGACCCATGTGCATTCTGCCCTTTTTTCCCTAGCCCTATCTTCGTTCCCTCACAAAACCCTCATTGCGTCATTTGATTTATGTCATCGCCTCATATATATATAGACACACACACACACACACACACACATGTATGTATATATATATATATATGTGTGTGTGCGTGCGTGTGTGTGTGTGTGTGTGTGTGTGTGTGTGTGTGTGTGTGTGTGTGTGTGTATTCTGGGATGTATAATTCCCTTTCCCCTGTTGTGTGTACGAACCATGTTCCGTACCATAGTAAAGGGAAGTTGATGTAGGAGCCATGTTTCATACGTGGCCCTGGGTATCTATGAGGAAAGGCATAAAAGTGTTCTATGGCTATGGGGATGTTGTAAACATATGAAGGGTCAAGGGGCAAAGTGTCTATCTCGTTTAACCAGGGTAATCAGAGAGAGCCTCAAGGGGAATGATCGAATTGAATATCCTGATTAAGTGGGTTAATTGTTAGAGCTTCTGGGGCATGTTCAAAATGAAGGGGGAAGTGTTGAAGTGTAAGTCCTAGTTAATTGGGTTAATTGTAAAGAATGTAAAGGAATAAGTATGGCTCAATGAAAACATATAGTGTGTCGTGTGTTGATACTGAGAGGGGGGTGAATCATTATCAAGTACAATTTCAAAAAAAAATTCAAATTAAACTTCAACCAGATTATATATTCAATTATATCCAATGAGCAATGAACAATAGTAGAAGAGTTACACCAATACACCATGCAAATATATGAGAAATAATCAATAGTTATTGTTCAAGGGAAGTAATGACTTTCAAGGGAAGCTACAGCTTCCAAATATAAAGGGAGGGATAAAAATAAAAAAGGAAGATACAATCCTCCAATATCAAGAGAGGGTTGACCTATCCATCCTTTCCCCTTCCTTCCACCCAAGAATATATGAGAGATAATAAATCTTTACATTAAACTATCACCATCAACCAACCATCACATAGAACCTGATAATGCTTCCTACGACTTCTTCAACTTCTTCAATTCTTCACTTCTTGGAATACTTTCATCCTATAGATAATATTACTCAATCTATTCTCTGAAAATCCTCCAAGTTTTACTCCTTGAATCCTCCCAGAAAAGGAGTTATAGAAAAAATGGTAGAAATTATTCAATTCTGGTTTATTCAGGAGAGTGAAATTGTACAGAATGCCCCGCGCTCAATATTTAACATAAGATTATGAAATTTGTACAAACAAAAATACAACCCGTACTCTTTCCAATGTAATTGGTCTCACTTCATTTGGGTTCTCTATGAAGACGTTATGACTATTTTACCCGGAACACCTGTTTATGACTAGCTTTAGGACTAGTCAAAAACCCTATCTTCCACAGAATGTATCTCCAAAAGTATAGAGAGTAAAGAGATGAAAATTTTACCATAGATATCTAGATATGTCTTCTCAGTAGCCTCCTAATTTCACCATATGAATCATTCTAGAAACAAAGTTATAGCGAAAATGGTAAGATGATGTTGATACTGAGAGGGGGGTGAATCAGTATCAAGTACAAGTTAAAACCTTTTTCAACTTATACTTAAACCATTCAACTATATCCAATGAGAAATGAACAATAGTATAAGAGTTACACCAATACACCACAGTACACTATGCACAATATATGAGAAATAATCAATAGTTATTGTTCAAGGGAAGTAATGACTTCCAAAGGTAGCTACAACTTCCAAATGTAAAGGGAGGGATAAACCTCCAAGAGGAAGATACAATCCTCCAATATCAAGAGAGAGTTTAAATTTCCATCCTTTCCCCTTCCTTCCACCCAAGAATATATGATAGATAATAAAACTTCACATTAAATCATCACCATCAACCAACCATCACATAGAACCTGATAATGCTTCTCGAGACTTCTTCAATTTATTCAATTCTTCAATTCTTGGAATACTTTGATCCTGTAGATAATATTACTCAATTTATTCTATGAAACTTCTCCAATTTTCATTCCTTGAATCCTCCCAAAAAGAAGCTATAGAGAGAATGGTAGACCTTGTTCAATTCTGGTTTATTCAGGAGACTGAACTTGTACAGAATGCCCCGCGCTCAATATTTAACATTAGATTATGAAACTCACACACAAGAAAATAAAGTCTGTACTCTTTCCAATGCAATTTTTCCCACTTCATTTGGATTCTCTATGAAGAAGTTATGACTTTTTTACCCAAAACACATGTTTATTGACTAGCTTCAGAACTGGTCAAAAACCCTATCTTCCATAGAGTGTATCTCCATAATTATAGTGAATCAAGAGATTAAACTCTTACCACAGGTACCTTGATATGTATTCTCAATACCATAGCAATTTTTCCATCTGAATCGTTCTAGAAAAAAAGTTATAGGGAAAATGGTAAGATGACCTGAAAATAACATACCTTAGAACACATCACCAAAAGACTTCATCCTCCCTTGAAATATGGCCTTCTTTACTTCTGATTTCCTCTGAAATTCGACTTGTGTATCAAATGAATGTATAATGATATTTATTTATACAATTTATGTCACTTCCTTTTAACATTAGGGACGACTTGAGACTTTCTTATTTTGTAATTCTGTTCTTTAATTATCTTCAGGGCCTACATGTACTTCCTTCTTCAATTCACTTTGTCATATTCAAAAATTCATTTCTCCTCAACCATGAGGATCCACGTGATGTGCCACATACCATCAAAAACAACATGATGTGTACTATCCATCCATGGGTGTTGTATCTGCATGTGCATTTTCCTTCATGTCCAAATACCTTCATCAATCTTACGGTCAAAAACCCATGACTAGGGTTGACATCAATGAAAAAAACCAATCTTCCAACAAATGACTTGTAAATAACATACCTTAGAACACATCACCAAAAGACTTCATCCTCCCTTGAAATTCATCCTTATTTACTTCATATTTCCTTCGAAATTGAACTTATATCTCCTTGTTCATTAAAAAACTTGTGTATGTTTAAAATAATGTATAATGTTATGTATTTATACTCTTTATGTCACTTCCTTTTAACATTAGGGCCGACATGTAGTAGTTTCTATGTCAATTCACATTGTCATCTTCAAAAATTCATTTCTCCTCAGCCATGAGGATCCACGTGACATGCCACATACCACTGGAAGTGGCATGAATTATACTATCCATCCATGGGTGTCTATCTACTTCGATCAACTGTGGGGTCCAAAAGCCAATGGCTAGGGTTGACATCAATGACAACAACCAATATTCCAATAATCTCCCCCTTTGTCATTGATGGCAACACTCATGCTCCCCCTATCCTCATGCTCATGGTTTCTCTCCCCCTTTGACATCAATGGAAAAGGGTGGGGCTTCTCCCCCTGATTTTAATGGAAAAAGGTAACTCTCTTCTTTGGGGCTGCTCCCCATGAACATATACACTTAATAGCTGTTCATTTTTATGGTCTCTTTCTTCCTTGTATCTTTTTCGTGGATCTAGGACGTATATGTTACGTGGTCTTATTGTTGCAGTTGCAACCAATCTTCCTGAACCTTCTTCTTTGATTTTGCATCTTTGTGATTCAAACATGAGAGTATATCCTTGATCACACATTTTACTAACATTGAGTAGATTTGTTGGCAGGTTTATAGTTGGGAGTGAGCTTGTCATTGATGGCAAGAACAACGATGGGAAACAGGCTCGGAAGACATCGTAAGTCCAGACAAGAGGAGCGCACATATGGAGGACAAATATCAGGCGTTAGATCTGACTATGGGGTTTGACCGTCATTGGATCTAGAAGAACCTCCATGTTCTTTAAAGTGCAAGGAGAAGTAGGCTTACAAAATCCTGAAAGTAGGAGGACCGTCCATCTTTGGGTAGGACACATAATCACATATCATCATTTCGCTAACTGGAAAGTCAAAGGAAGGAGGTGCTCTAACTCCTCAAACTCGCGATATGCGAGATCGCGAAATGATATGGACTGTCAATCCAAGAAGGACACATGGATAAAGATCAACATTTCGCTGACTGAAAGGTCAAAGAAGGAGGTTCCCTAACCTCTCGAACTCGCGATATAATCTCAGCCATTGGATCGAGGACAAATCTGGACCGCTGATTCAAGAAGGACACGTGGTGAAATATCATCCTTTCTCTGACTAGAAAGTCAAAGGAACGAGGTTCCCTAACCTCTCAAACTCGTGATATGCGAAATCGCGAAATAATCCTAGTTGTTGGATCAAGGATGAATCTAGGCCGTCAGATCCAGGAGGTGAATGTGGCAGACCACGTCAGAAAGGACAGGTGGAAGACTACGTCGGCAATGACACATGGAACGATCAGACAATGACAAGTGTCAAGATGATTCGACATTTTAGGAACCTGGAAATCACAATTCTGAGTGACACATGGCAGCCACAGGGATCATGCCATGTCATCGAGTGACGTCATTCTGGGAGTTTAGTTTCGAGAGTTTTAGCATCAACACTCCCCCAAAGTCTCGAAAGCTGAAGTTCTGGGGCGGAGGATAGTCGTCCGATCACCATGGATCGTGGACTGTTGATCTGAAAAGAGAAGTGCTCAAATGGCTAGCCAGTGGTCATATCTCGTGGTCACATCGTTGAGAGTTGGGGAGCATATCTAGAGAAGCCAATCTCTATTTCAAAGTTCGTGACATGGTGAGTTAAGACGACTCATCAAAGAATCCTCGAAATGCGAAATGTGAAACACCTTCTGGCGTAGGCTATGGTCACCGCTGGTGGTCATGCGAGGGGAAGGAACTAGTGTTTTCTAAGCTCCATTTCAGGGATTGCGACATGGGAGAGTTGAGATGCCTCAACATAGGATTCCCGAATTACGAATTGCGAAATCCCTTTATGGATAAGTGCTTGGTCATCACCAGTGGTCACATGAATGGAAAGAAGCTAGCATAGCTACGCTCCATTCCAGGTATCAGGAATTCCAAAGGAAGGAGTCAAGGAGACTCACGACAGAATCCCCGAAACACAAGTTGCGAAGCACCTTTTTGATTAGGTCTATGGTCACAGCTAGTGGTCTTTTAAAGAGGCATCCTGCACCTAGTGCCAATTCATGTAGGGATCATTCATGAGAAACCGTTGATCTCTGGTTTCGCCTTCCAGCAAGATCTCAACCATTCAAAGAATCCAACAACCAAAGAAGCCATACTTGACTAGATGTAACTGCCAGAACGAAGTGATGACATTTTCCAGAGAATTTGAAGAGTCTTTAGGGTGATCGACAGAGAAGACGAAGACTCTTGAGGCCACTTCCACTAGAGTGTAGACTCATCATAGATTCGACTGACAAATGGAAGGGGGTCAAAGACTGTTATAGAAAGTGAAGCCAAAGGACCTCATGAGAAGTCCGAGTGATGATGAATGTAGGAATGACATGCAGTGGCATAACGCATGCAGAAGGAACAGGGTGCACTAAGACTATAAAAATGGAGAACAGAGAAGGGATCGTGTCACTGCTGTTGTGAGTAGTGCATGCATGTAGAAGCATGAGGTGTAGTGGCTGAAGCATAGAAGAAGAAAATAACAAAAATTCATATTCATGAGAAGAAGAGAAAACCGAGGTGTGCATGCTGAGACGAAGGAGAAGATCAGAAAGTTGAAGAGAATGCAAGCAGGAAGACACTGATGCAGGCAGAGCAGAGAAACATAGTAGAACAATGATAAGCCTGGTAAACCAATAAAAACTATTGAATCACTGTAATAAATTTATAGAAAGAAATGTTTTATATTTCAGGGTGGATGGGAGGTGCTAGGGAGGACTGTTGTCCTCAGAGTTTCAATTAGGTGTTTGAACACAGGGAGTTATAGCTTCCATCTAGTTGCAACCAGAGAAACCAGGGTGGCAGGGTGGTGTAAGGGAGAACACTAGTTCTTTGATAAATAGGTCCGTGCCTGTATGACTGGAAGTTGGTGCTTCCATCCAGTTGGTGTTGGAACATTCAGGGAGTTGGTACTTCCTTCTAGTGGGTGCTAGAGAAACCAGAGAGTTGGTGCTCTCAGCAAGTAGCGACTTGCAAAATAGAGGTGGTAACCTTATTATGAGTTGGTGCTCATAAGAATGATAATGTACAGAAGATAATTATCATATAAAGAAGAAGAGGTTTTCACCCTTTATGGGTTTCCTCAGGAATATCTGTCTCTGTATTGTACATGTGTGTGATTGATGTTGAATACTCTACTGCTTATTTATTGTGATCATCATTGAGAGTTTTGTAATGAATTTAAAAATGGATATAATTATTTAAGAATAGTAACAATTGATTCACCCCCCCTCTCAGTTTTCCAACAATTGGTATCAGAGCCGACCCCTTTTATCTAAGGGTAGATTCTAGAGCTTAAACATGTCAAGACATGAAGGAACTTCAACCAATAAGGCCCCTCTTCTCAATGGAACAAACTTTGCCTTCTGGAAAGTTAGAATGAGAACCTACATAATGGATTTAGGTGTAGATGTATGGGATGTGGTAGAGACTGGTTATGTAAAGCCAGTTGTACTAGCTAATAAGGATGACAATCTAGAATTTAGCTTCAACGCTAAGGCTATGCATGCTATTCTGAGTGGGCTTGCAGAAGACGAATTTGTAAAAGTTACGCACTTAGAAAATTCCAAACAAATGTGGGACAAACTCATTAGCAGTTATGAAGGTAATGAGAAGGTAAAGGATGCCAAGATTCAAACCTACAGAGTACAGTTTGAATAGATAAGGATGAAATAGGATGAAACTATTGGAAAGTACTTTCTGAGAGTTGAAGAACTGGTAAATACAATGAAATAACTTGGTGAAAAAATTGAGGAACCCTATTTAGATCAGAAAATTTTGAGATCTCTACCAGATAGGTTCAACTCGAAGGTCTCTGCTATAAAAGAACTTAATGATCTAAAAGCCTTGGCGTTTGATAAAATTCTAGGAACGTTGACTACATATGAAATGAGAATAGTTAAAGGTAAACCCACTTTCAGAGAAGATCATTTAAAGCAGACAAGAATGAGGATTATGAGCCTGATGAAATTGAAGCAAAATTTGTGAGAAGACTGAAGAAGGGATCAGGAAAATACAAAGGTAAAATGCCTTTCAAATGTTTCAACTGTGGTAATATAGGTCATTTTGCAAATAAATGTCCTCACAAAAGAAAGGATAAGACATATGATGATGAGGAGAAGCACAAACACAAAAATTTCTTTAAAGAGAATAATTTTAAGAAGAAAAGTCTTTGTGTAAACAATGATGATGATCCTTTAGATGATGAAGACAATGACTCCTCTATTGAAGATAAACTAAATGAATTCACGATTATGGCCAAAGAGAATTATGACAATAAAATCACAAGAAGTGATTCTAATGAAGAAGAAGCCATGGTTGATATGGAAGGAGAACTGATCAGTGCACTGGAAGAGATTGACAGAGTCAAAATTAAGAAGAGAAAACAAAAACGATTGTTGATACAGTTCAAGAAAGGCAGTAAAGAACCTGATGAAGTCTTTGTCCTACTAAAAGTGGAATTAGAAGAGGAAAAGAAAATCAAAGACATTCTGAAACAATAGTTATCAGAAAAGAAGGCAAGATGTGAAGCTCTAGAAAAGGAAGTAGTGAAAACTAGGAAAGAGTTGAAGAAGTTTCAAGCCTCGTATCATCAAAATATGTCAAGTATCAAAGCCTCATAAGAATTGGCCACCATTCTGAATCAGAAAAGAAACCCAAAGATGAAAATGGGTCTAGGTTATGAAGAGGGATCAAGTAGTGATCAACCAAGCAACAAAGAACCCATCAAGTTTGTCAAGTCTACCACCAGTGACAACAAAAAACCTGCAGAAACAAAAGAAGATAATCAGCTACCCAGGAGGAGTGACGAAAGAGGTACTAGAAATGAAACTATAGATCAGAGAAATAATGTACTATCTGTTCAAAGAAATCATCAACATGGAAGAAATTGACCTTCTCAAAGAAGACAACCATTTTCCAGGTACAAAGGATTTTTCTATGGATATTGTTATTTCTGTTGTAACTTTGGTCACAAAGCTGTAAACTGTTCTTTAAGATTTAAATATGAGCAATCAAAATATTCAAGGAATAGATATCTTCCGCAACAAAGAATGAGACATCCAAGTAACAAACAATCACAGACTGTAAATAATGTGATGGCTGAAAAAAGGACACAGGTTAAGAATAAAAATCGTTATGATCCTTTATTCGATGAACCAGAATGTTACACCTACCATAATTTTGGACATAAAGTTGCAGACTGTCGCTTAAGGAACTACGAGCCAGATTTGAACCCCTCTGCTAAAAATGTCAAGGTTTGGAAGATGAAAGAAAATGAAAAGTGTGGACTAGTGTTGTCATCCTAAAGACAACAAAACCGCTGGTATATTGACAATGGTTGCTCCAAACATATGACGGGAGACAAAGGTAAGTTTATATCTCTAAGTGAAAGAAAATCAGGAAACGTAACCTTTGGAAATGATGCTCCAGGTAAAATCAAGGGTAAAGGGATGGTGAGTCTAAGTAATGGAAAAGGAAAAGCCCAGAATGTTCTACTTGTAGATGGGCTGAAACATAGTCTGCTCGGTGTAAGTCAAATGTGTGATAGAGGATGTGAAGTGGTTTTCACTTCCAAGGATTGCAAGATAAATTCTGTAAACTTAGGACAAGTAGTGGCTGAAGGCATAAGGACAAAAAATAATGTATATGTGCTGAAAGAAAATAGAGAAGAGTGTCATCTAAGAAAACATGACGAGAGATGGTTATGGCAGAGAAGACTTGGCCATCTAAACTTTGACCACTTAATCAAGCTCAAAAATCTTGAGGCAGTAAAATATATTCCAAGAATATCAAAGCCACAATATTCTATGTGTAAACCCTGCCAAGTAGGAAAGCTAACCATGACACAGTTTAAATACAAGAGATCTACTTCAACATAGAAACCACTCCAACTAGTTCAAATGGATTTATGTGGACCATCAAGACAGGAAGGCACATGGAAATAAAAATACTTCATGCTGATCATTGATGATTACTCCAGACTAACTTGGGTTTCCTTTCTCAAGGAAAAAGCTGAAGCATTTGAGAAATTTAAAATATTTAAGGCTTTAACTTAGAATCAAACATGCAAGAGGTTAAAGGCAGTAAGATCAGACAAAGGAGGATAATTTATGTCAAGTGAGTTCAAGGAATTCTTGGGATCAAGAGAGAATACACAATCCCAAGAACTCCACAACAAAATGGAGTAGTTGAGAGGCAAAACAGAACAGTGTAACAAATCTCTAGGTCAATGATGAATGAGAAGAACATTGGTCAAACCTACTGGGTAGAAGCAATACACACATCAGTCCATGTTCTTAACAAATCCCACCTTAGACCACACATTAACAAGACACCTTATGAACTGTGGTATGGGAGACCTGCTTCAATCAAACACTTCAAAGTCTTTGGGAGTAAGTGTTACATAAAGAATAATGATGAGAACCTTGGCAAGTATGATGACAGGGCTGATGAAGGCATCTTCTTAGGGTATGCTATAAACAATAAAGGATACAGATGCTATAATAAGAGGATGCATAGATTGGTTGATTGTATTGACATAAAAGTTGATGAAGGAATCCCAGTAAGAGAGGTGAACAATACTGAATCAACAACAAAGGATATAGATGAATTTGACGCTGAACAAGTCCAAGAATCAAAACAAGAAGAATCTGAGCCAGATGAAGATGAAAATATTCAGACAGACTCAAATCAACAGACAACATCAAATTCCTCCTCTAGAATCACTCAAAAGAATCATCCTGCAAGTCAGATAATTGGTGAAAAAGACAAAGGTGTACAAACCAGGAGAAAGATAATCAAAAACACCAAACAATCACATATAGCCTTCATATCCATGCCAGAACCCAATAATTTTAATGAAGCTAGCAAAGATGACCATTGGGTTCAAGCCATGAATGATGAACTTGATTAGATTGAGAAAAAAAATACGTGGGAGATGGTTCCTAGACCTGAAGGTAAAAATATCATTGGTTCCAAATGGATCTTTAAGAACAAAATGAATGAGAAGGGACAAGTTGTCAGGAACAAGGCAAGATTGGTCTGTAAGGGCTATGCTCAAATAGAAGGACTGGGTTTTGATGAAACATTTGCGCCAATAGCAAGACTAGAAGAGATCATAATATTTCTTTCCTATGCTTGTCATAAAAGGTTTAAAGTTTATCAAATGGATGTCAGGTCAACATTTCTAAATGGATATTTAAAAGAAGAATTTTATATGGAACAACCAGAGGGTTTCAAACTGACAGATAATCCTGACCTAGTATGCAAGATGAAGAAAGCCTTATATGGGTTAAAACAAGCTCCTCGTGCCTGGTATTACAGACTGGATAAGTATCTCCAAGACAAAGGGTTCAAGAGAGGAACAATTGACAACACTCTCTCTATATATAAAAAGGGTAATGACTTACTCATCGTGTTGGTCTATGTAGATGACATCATCTTCGGAAGTAATAATGATTCATTGGTACAATGGTTTGCTTCTGCCATGGATTCTGAGTTTGAAATGTCTATGATAGGGGAACTGTCATTTTTTCTTGGTCTGCAAATTACTCAGAAGTTTGAAGGAATATTTCTTTCTCAAGAAAAATATCTAAGAGAAATGCTGAAAAGGTTTCAAATGGAAGATTCTAAACCTGTGGGCTTACCTATGGTTACTGGATGTAAATTAAGAAAGGATGATGACTCACCTGATGTTGATCAAAGTTCATATAGGTCAATGATAGGAAACCTATTGTATATCACAGCATCCCATCCAGACATAATGCATGTTGTTGGAATAGTAGGAAGGTATCAGGCAACACCCAAACAGAGTCATTTGCTAGCTATCAAAAGAATATTCAGATATTTGAAAGAAACAATGAACTATGGCCTATGGTATCCTAATAATTAGAATTTTCAATTATCAGTCTACTCAGATGCTAATTGGGATAACTGCATGGATGAAAGGAAAAACACAAGTGGAGGTGTGTTCCTCTTAGGAGATTCTCTAGTAGCGTGGTTGAGTAAAAAGCAAGGTTCCATTTATTTATCAACTACCGAGGAATAGTACATTGCTGCTGCTACTTGTGGCACTCAGGTATTATGGATGATTCAGACACTTGTAGACTTGGAGTAAAATATACTGCATTGATCCCAATTCATTGTGATAACACTAGTGCCATAAGTGTGTCAAAGAATCCTGTATTCCACTCCAAAACTAAGCACATTCCCATAAAATACCATTTTCTGAGAGAGCAGGTCACCAATCAAATTGTTCAGGTTCATTACATTCCAACCACAGAACAAATTTCAGACATCTTTACTAAACCCCTAGCCATGACACCATTTAAATATCTCCGTCAGAAGCTAAGTGTCATCCCGTCTCACACCTAAGAGAGTCCATCCTGTTAGGGGGAGTATGTGTTGGTTGCATATTTGATACCTCCGACGAATTAAGCTCAATGGGAGCATGTTTTCATTGACATTGATGTCAAAGGGGGAGAAAAGGAGTGGAGTGGTCCAGATCAGATGCTATAGCTAGAGGTCCAAACAGATTAGCACAGTCGTTCGGGGTTGCCATCAATGCTAAAGGGGGAGATTGTTGGCAGGTTTACAGGTGGGAGTGAGATTTTCATTGATGGTAAGAAAAATGATGGAAAACAAGCTCGAAAGACATCGTAAGTCTAGATAGGAGGAGAAAACAGATGGAGGACAGATCTCGGGTGTTAGATCCGAGCGCGGGGTTCGACCATCGTTGGATCCAGGAGAATCTGCATGTTCTTTAAAGTGCAAGGAGAAGCGGGCTTACAAAATCCTGAAAGTAGGAGGACCATTCATCTTCAGGCAGGACACATAGTCACAGATCAACATTTCACTGACTGGAAAGTCAAAGGAAGGAGGTTCTCTAACCCCTCAAACTTGTGATATGTGAAATCGTGAAATGATATGGACCGTTGATCCAAGAATGACACGTGGCTAAATATCATCATTTTGCTGACTGAAAGGTCAAAGGAAGGAGGTGCCCTAACCTATCGAACTCGCGATATGAAAAATCGTGATATAATCTCAGCCGTTGGATTGAGGACAAATATGGACCGTCGATCCAAGAAGGACACATGGCGAAAGATCATCCTTTTGCTGACTAGAAATGCAAAGGAACAGGGTTCCCTAACCTCTCAAACTCGCAATATGCGAAATCGCAAAATAATCCTAGTCGTTGGATCAAGGATGAATCTGGTCTGTCAGATCCAGGAGGTGAATGTGGCATACCACATCAGAAATGATAGGTGGAAGACTACATCGGCAATGACACGTGGCATGATCAGACAATGACAAGTGTCAAGATGATTCGACATTTCAGGAACCTGGAAATCATAATTCTGAGTGACACGTGGCAACCACACAGATCATTTCATGTCATTGAGTGACGTCATTCCAAGAGTTTAGTTTCGAGAGTTTTAGCATCAACACTCCCCCAAAGTCTCGAAAGATGAAGTTCTGGGGCGAAGGATAGCCGTCCGATCACCATGGATCGTGGACCGTTGATCTGAAAAGTGAAGCACTCAAATGGATAGCCAGTGGTCATATCTTGTGGTCACATCGTCGAGAGCTGGAGAGCAAAGATAGATAAGCCAAGCTCTATTTCAGAATTTGTGACATGGAGATTCGAGACGGCTCATCAGAGAATCCATGAAATGCGAAATGTGAAACATCTTCTGGCATAGGATGTGGTCACCGTCAGTGGTCATGTCAGGGGAAGGAGATAGTGTTTGCTAAGCTCCATTTTAGGGATTGCGACATGGGAGAATCGATATGCCTCAACATAGGATTCTCGAATTACGAATTGTGAAAGCCCTTTATGGATAAGCATTTGGTCATCACCGGTGGTCACGTGAATGGAAAGGAGCTAGCATAGCTAGGCTCCATTCCAGGTATCAGGAATTCCATAGGAAGGAGTCAAGGAGACTCATGATAGAATCCTCGAAACACAAGTTGCAAAGCACCTTTTTGATTAGGCATGTGGTCACAACCAGTGGTCTTTTAAAGAGGCATCCTGCACCTGGTGCCAGTTCACGTAGGGATCATTCACGAGGAACCGTTGATCTTTGGTTTCTCCTTCCAACAAGATCTCAATCGTTCAAAGACTCCAACAACCAAAGAAGCCATACTTGACTGGTTGTAACTTCCAGAATGAAGTGATTGCGTCTGCCAAAGAATTCAAAGAGTCTTCAGGGTGATCGACAGAGAAGATGAAGAGTCTCGAGGCTACTTCCAGTGGAGTGTAGACTCATAATAGAGTCGACTAACAAATGGAAGGGGGTCAAAGACTATTACAACAAGTGAAGCCAAAGGACCTCATGAGAAGTACGAGTGATGATGAATGTAGGAACGAAATGCAGTGGCATAGCGCATGCAGAAGGCACAAGGTGCATTGAGACTATAAAAATGGAGAACAGAGAAGGGATCACGTCACTATTGTTGTGAGTAGTGAATGTGTGTAGAAGCATGAGGTGTAGTAGCTGAAGAATAGAAGAAGAAAAGAACATAAATGCATATCCGTGAGAAGAAGATAAAGCCGAGGTGTGCATGCTGAGACAGAGGAGAAGATCAGAAAGCTGAAGAGGATGCAAGTAGGAAGACACTGATGCAGGCAGAGAAGAGCAACATAGCAGAACAATGATAAGCCTGGTAAGCCAATAACAACTATTGAATCACTATAATAAATTCACATAAAGAAAAGTTTTATATTTCAGGGTGGATGGGAGATGTTAGGGAGGACTGTTTTCCTCAGAGTTTCAAGTAGGTGTTTGAACGTAGGGAGTTATAGCTTCCATCTGTTTGTAGCCAAAGAAACTAGGGTGGTAGGGTGGTGCAAGGGAGAACATGGGTTCTCTGATATATAGGTCAGTGCCTGTATGACTGGAAGTTGGTGCTTCCATCCAGTTGGTGCTGGAACATTCAGGGAGTTGGTACTTCCTTCTAGTGGGTGCTAGAGAAACCAAAGAGTTGGTGCTCTCAGCAAGTAGTGGCTTGCAAAACAGAGGTGGTAGCCTTATTATGAGTTGGTGCTCATAAGAATGATAATTTACAGAAGATAATTATCATATAAAGAAGAAGAGGTTTTCACCCTTTATGGGTTTCCTCAGGAATATCTGTCTCTGTATTATACATGTGTGTGATTGATGTTGAATACTTTACTGCTTATTTATTGTGATAATCATTGAGAGTTCTGTAATGAATTTAAAAATGGATATAATTGTTTAAGCACAGTAACAACTGATTCACCCCCCCTCTCAGTTGTCCAACAAGATTATGCTTCAAGTCTTCAACCAATAGGACATTCTTTGCTTTTACATTTTTTCTTCCAAGCTCTACTACACCTTTTCCAAGTATTTTTGTAGATGAGTCATATCCAAATGCAACATTGCCACCCTTTCTCTTCAAGTTGATGAATTTGTCTTGATCCTCGGTCATGTGTGAAGAACATCCACTGTCTATGTACCATTCATCTTCTTCTTTACATTCTTCAGTGGTCAATGCTATTCAACAATATTCAATGTTTGAAATCTCTTTCCTTTTCCATATTGTGGTTGGCATAGGAGCATCTTCATTCATATATTTGCAATCTCTTACTTTGTGACCAAGATAATTACATTTGTAGCATACAATATTTTTTTCCATCAATGGGGAAAATGAATTATAACTTCTGTTGACAAATCCATGATTGTTTCCATATCTTCTATTTACACCATTCATGCTTCTTGCATAGTTTTTCCTTTCATTGATTATGCAATTAATTGCCCTATGTCCAAATTTTTTGCAAGTATAACAATGACCAAGAAAGAAATTTTGATACCTAGGAGTAAGTGACCTTATTTATGATGTAGTCCATATGGGTTCATGATCTACTCTTATGTAGTTTCCTTCATACTGATTGAAGCTTCTTTGATTCCTAAAGGTAGGAGGTCTTCTTGGATATTCATCTCTTTTGTAATCATTCCTTCTTTCTGGTATCCGGGTCCACTTCTCATCAACTGTCTATGTAGAGATTTATTTAACCTTCTTGTTGGTATTTGCATCTTATTTGTATGAAGTTTCACCCATGCATCCAAGATGTGTTAAGTCTTTTGACACTTGAGAGTTTCTTAAACTCTTCTTCAATGAGACAACTTCTTGTTCAAGTTTCTCACAATCTTCTTCTTTCTTCATCATTTGGACATCCCTTACTTCTCCTATTCTTCTTGCTTCTTCGAGTAGAGTTTTCAAGGAAATGGTTTCTTCTCTTAGTTTCTCAAAGTCTTCTAATTATTTCTTCAATCTTTCAATTGTCTTTTCACAACTACCCAATTCACTTCTTAGTTTTCTATGCATGTTTTTGAGCTTACTATTTTCAATCTCAACATGCTTCAATTTTTTAAGATTCTCATCTTCTTTTTGAATCATTTATGCTTCATGATTTTCTTCTTATTCATTGGAATTTTCTTCTTTAGTATCATCTCTTTCAATCCTTGGATAAGGACATTCAACTTCAACATGTCCTACTCCTTCACAATTAAAGCAAAAGAACTCACCTCTATTTGCTTCTTTGAAATATGAGATGTTGTAATTTGCTTCAACTTCTTCTTCGTCTTCTACTTCTTCCCTTGCATAAAGGTCTTGTAGTTTGTCCCAAAGATATTTTTCTGATGCACATGATCCCACCTTGGATTTCACTGAATCTGTCAATCCATCTAGGATGGTATCTATTGCCAATTTTTTGTTCCTTCTTCCTTCCTTTTGAGCTGCAGTCTTTGGTTTCTTCAAAGCATTGTATCCTGAAGCAACTGAGAACCAAACATCCGCCCCAAGAGATTTCAATTAATTTTCCATTCTATTACTCCAGTATTCAAAATTTATTCCATCAAATGGTGGAATCCCATTTGGAATGTTGTCATCCATTTCTACTTAGGATCTTCCTTCTAGTTGTTAAATTGTACTGAAGGTAACCCGCTTTAATTCCAATTGTTGATACTGAGATGGGGGTGAATCAGTATCAAGTACAATTTCATTTTTTTTTTCAACTTATACTTAAACCATATTATATATTCAATTATATCCAATTAGAAATGAACAATAGTAGAAGAGTTACACCAATACACCACAATACACCATGCACAATATATGAGAAATAATCAATAGTTATTGTTCAAGGGAAGTAATGAATTTCAAGGGAAGCTACAACTTCCAAATATAAAGGGAGGGATAAAACTCCAAAAGGAAGATACAATCCTCAAATATCAAGAGAGGTTTTACATCTCCACCCTTGCCCCTTCCTTCCACCCAAGAATATATGAGAGATAATAAAACTTTACATTAAATTATCACAATCAACCAACCATCACATAGAACCTGATAATGATTCTCGAGACTTCTTCAAATTCTAAAATTCTTCACTTCTTGGAATACTCTGATCCTATATATAATATTACTCAATGTATTCTTTGAAACTCCCCCAATTTTTACTCCTTGAATCCTCCCAGAAAAGGAGTTATAGAGAAAATGGTAGACCTTATTCAATTCTGGTTTATTCAGGAGAGTGAACTTGTACATAATGCCCCACGCTCAATATTTAACATAAGATTCTAAAATTCGTACACAAGAAACTACAGACCGTACTCTTTCCAATTCAATTGGTCTCACTTCATTTGGATTCTCTATGAATATGTTATGACTGTTTTACCCGGAACACCTGTTTATGACTATCTTCAGGACTAGTCAAAAACCCTATCTTCCACAGAATGTATCTCCAAAAGTATAGAGAATAAAGAGATGAAATTTTTACCATAGATACCTAGATATGTCTTCTCAATAGCCTCCTAATTTCACCATTTGAATCATTCTAGAAACAAAGTTATAGCGAAAATGGTAAGATGACCTGTAAATAACATACCTTAGAACACATCACCAAAAGACTTCATCCTCCCTTGAAATTCAACCTTCTTTATTTCATATTTCCTCTGAAATTTGACTTATATATCCTTGTTCATTAAAAATCTTGTGTATGTTTAAAATTAATGTATAATGATATGTATTTATACCCTTTATGTCACTTCCTTTTAACATTAGGGCCAACATGTAGTTTCTGCTTCAATTCACATTGTCATCTTCAAAAATTCATTTTTCCTCAATTGTCAGGATCCACGTGATGCTCCACATACCACTGGAAGTGGCATGAATTATACTATCCATCCATGGGTGTTGTATCTGCATGTTTAATTTCCTTCATGTCTATCTACTTTGATCAACTGTGGGCTCCAAAATCCAATGGCAAGGGTTGACATCAATGTCAACAACCAATCTTCCAACATCATGGTGCTTTCAATAGCCTTCTTAGAATCATAGTTGTATGGAAGTTTAACTCTAACACTTCAAAAGGAAGCATGCAAAGAAGTGGGAACTCAATCACTAGTTCAATAGACACATGTCAAGCCCATGCCATGTCAATAAGAATAAGTACTCTATGGTCTATTGGNAGTGCTATATATATATATATATATATATATATATATATATATATATATATATATATATATATAATATTTAATATTAAATAATTTTGATATTAAATATTAAATATACTTCATATTGGGCCTCAAATATCCTTTTACCACAATTCTCTCAACATCATCCCCCTTTTTGAAACATATAGTCTCCTCTTTCAACAACAGATAGATTGTGCCTTCTTACTAGTGAGGAACAATGAAGAGATCAAAGAAAAAGGTCGTGGAAATGGAGAGAAAGGAAGGAGGATCTGACGACAATGCTCCCTCCACACTGGAACTAAGAAAAGGCCTTAAGGATTTTTTTATAGGAGTTATAAATCAAGTAAATTCTTCGTTGGGTGCCAAAATTGGAAAATTAAATGGAGAACTAGTTGAATGGTGGTACAATAGTACATACCACACCTCAACAAAAATGTCCCCATTTGAAGCCCTATATGGTTATCCACCTCCCTTAATTAAGGAATATGTTTTCAATTCCAAAGTCCTTACCATGAAAGACTATCTATCTAAATCAGATGAAATTTTACGCACTCTCAGAGCTCACCTTGAACAAGCAAGGAACTGAATCAAACAACAATTTGACAAAAGAAGAACCAACCGATAATTTATGATAGGATAGTGGGTATTTTTTCAATTACAACCTTACAAACATAGTTATCTTAAAAATTACAAGAAACACAAACTAGCTCCTAAGTTCTATGGGCCCTATCAAATTCAAAAGAGAATCAGTCAAGTTGCTTATGCCCTTGATATTCCAAATAATGGAAAATTGCATGTTGTTTTCCATGTTTCTTGTTTGAAGAAAAAGATGTGTCCTACCATCCATTTACAAACAAAATTGCCTCTTTTAGATGAAGAAGGAAAATTAATTCTACTTCCTGAAGGTATCTTAGAAGTACAAACCAAATTCCCGTGTTCCAGAAAAGTTAACGAGTATCCGATCAAATGGAAAAACTTACCAGAAGGTGAAGCTACTTGGGAAAATGATGAGTTTAGATCCAAGCATTCGTCTTTACCCATGCTTCGAGGATGAATCTTTTCAAGGATGGATGACTTGTAATAAACTTTATTAAATTACATTTAATTAGTTATACTATAACGTAAAGTCACGATCAATTATTTAAAATACGTGAATTTACTCATTTGCGTGTATTTATACTCGTTGATGTAATCACAATGAGCATCAAATTTTAAAATAAAATATTAATATTGAATATACATGGTATATTTCCAGAGTCCAACTTCTAAACACTCAATCATAAAATATAGTTTAATACCTAATGGTAATAAAATTCAAGAATGTGGGTGGAATTAATAGACACAGGTAATTCCCCCTTGGACCCCTCTTAGACATTCTCATAGACCCTCCCCTCTCTTGTTGATTAATTCAACCTCGATATCTGTCCATGTCCCCTTAGTACTTGGTATCACATATTATTATTAAAATTTAGAAATACAATTTACATATTACATTGCTTGGCCATGGCCACATATTATATCTACATTAAGAATTAATTAAACTAGGGATTATAGTGGGGAAATTATAATTCCTCTCCCATGTTATAGTTTTTCTCTCTCTCTAGTTATGGGGAAATCTATGTGAATCCTATGTACTCATGGTTGGTAAGAGCATGTGGAAGTTGGGATTTGTGAATATGAGAGGAAATTAGATGGTTTTGAGGGAAAAACAATGGCTATAATATCCACCACATCATAAAAAACACCATTAAACATGAAACCTTGAAGTTATTGCTTCTTATGGATAGTTTTGGAGCCAACTATTTTATCTTCCATGTTATTCCTAGAAGGAAACTAACATGTTGAACTCTTTTTCCCCACACTAAAGAGCATTGGAAGGGAAGAATATCCCTGGGGGATTGTTGAGTAGAAAAAGAAAATATCTTCCTTATGTTGCATAGGGAAGTGTAAGAGAGTGCCATGGTTGATTGATGTCTAGATGAGGTCCTCAAGTGCTTTGTAGTGAGAGGATTTTCAGTGTCATGAGAATAATGGGTTTAGTTTAGCGAGATTAGAGCCACATAGGAGATTCCTTCTCCTTGGTGGTATATTGGTCTAGCTTGGGGGTGAAATCCATAGTTGATTCCTATGGTTGAGTGGTGAACTGATCCTCAAAAATAGGTTTGGTGGACTTGGATTTAACTATATATAAGTATTCATATTTGTCTTTGTGGGGAATTCTTTATGTTTATAATCTATTGCATGATTCCATGATTTCAACTGTTAAGGAATGAATTATGTATATGAAATATTAACTCTACTACCATTTTATATTTGATTATGTCCCTAATGGTTAATAATATGTTTTTCCTCCTTGAAGGTTGTAGGTTCAAAACTAAAGGGGGGTAGGGTATATACACCTTTGTAGACTAAGTAGTCAAATTGTTGCACAAAGGGGGGCCTTTGTCCCTCAAACAAAGGGGTATCATATGCCAATATTTGGCATTTGGTTGGGCACTAACCTTCAATTATATTAATATTTTAGTATTATTATCATTATTATGAATTATGGACTATATTGTTACTATAAGCCAAACTAGCCTCCAAATAGGTGAAATAGTTGGTTAATGAAGAATAAATTTTGAATGGAGTGCCATGATGGACAAGGGAGGCATTCAAGTACACCACATAATGGTATTCTAGGAAAACTTACATCATTGAATTGTTTTGGGTAGGAAATTGAGTGTTGAGATGAAATTAATAGTTGCATATTGGCTTCTTGATAAAAATCCTTAGTGATAATTGGGGAAAAATGTCATAAGAATTTAATATTATGAATTGAAGGATTTAATTCATGGGATGGACTAATATTATTGCATATGAGAAGGAGTTGGAAGTGAATGTAATATGAACTCATAAGGTTCAAGTTTCAACTATCGAGGGGTTTGCAAACCCCTAGCAAGTCAATGGTCATTCATGCCTTAAAATTTAGTTCATTACACTATAGCACACCCATGAATTTTCAAATGGAATTTAATCTTTGAATATTTGTAATGGCAGTGGTAATGCAATCCTTTTTGAAATAAATTGGGCATAAATAAACAAAAATGTGAAAATTTTGGAAGAATGTCCAATTTTGTAAGAGGCTCATCGTTACAAGATTGAGTTTGAGATTATGTTGATGTGGCCAGAGGTTGAACATCAAATTGGTCTCTCTTAGGACTTTCATCACTTCAAGGATATTGCAAAGGAAGGATTGACATGATGTTTGGGTCTGTGGTCAATGGTATAAGGTTGGGAACTTTCCTTCCAAGTTTTGTGATGGTTCCTCATTTTCCTTTAATGACCCCATGCTTGAAAAGATGTCATTGGCCTCAGTTCAAACAAAGGGACTACTATTTTGAATGGGATCGACATTAAAAAATAGGTTCACATTCAAATTTGTCCCAACACCTTGAAAAGGTCCCATACTTGAAAGTGCCCAATCCTTCAAAAAATGTTGATGTTTTGAAAGACGTTGATGTTTGAAAATATGTTGATGGCTAAGTTAGAAAAGGTGGTAACATTCAAAAGGCGTTAATGTTCGAATGGAGTTTGATATTCGAAAAGAGGTTTAATTTCAAAAGGAGTTAATGTTTGAAAAGAGGCATGGTGTTCAAAAGAAGTTGATGTTCAAATGGAGGTTGATGTTTGAAAGGAAGTTGATTCCTTGAAAGGACCAACATTATTTCCTTCAAAAGAGGTTGATAGTTGTGTGTAAGAAATTGTGATTTCTTCATACAAAAGAGGGAACTATAAACTTTTCTTTGAAATGACCAATACTCTGATGACCAAGGTTTGAGGCGTGAAAACCCACAAGGATGTACAATGGTCCTTTTTCTTCTAAATGTCATAGTGGATTCCATGTTCAAACATCAATGTTCCAATGTTCTGATGGTTTAATGTTGGGGCTTATACATCAAGGCCTTTTCCAATTTTGGTTACCTTTGTGAGAGTTTGACTACTTTCCTTTAATTATATAATGGTTTGAGGTTCATTAGATACCTCACATGGGGAAAACCACTACAAATACTTTTATTCCAATTCACCTTCCTCCCCCAATGGGAGAAGGCCTCAAGGAATTTTGCTATGAATTTTTCATAGCAATAAAAGTAGTTCCTAGTGATAACATTTAATATTTCGAGGCATGAACTAGACCTTCAACCCCACCAACTAATGAACATGTGCCACATAGAAAGAAGGGAACATGGATGCCCAATGGGAACTATTATAGATGACACACGGTGTGACACCAATAAATAGAAGTGATTTTCTCCATAACTTGAGCATAGAGATTCATACTGAGATTAAATTTCAAGTGGAAGTTTATGAAGATGGTATCCATAAAAATGTCCTTAGGCTCAATTTCATTGTTTCGACATTGAATTCCTAAAAATTGGAAAAATGTGTTTTGATAGAATGGAACACACTTTTTTCTAGTAGCTTTGAATATGTAAAAAAATGGTTAGTTACAAATTGCGGGAAAACATAAGAAAACCCATAAAATTGTTTGGACCAATTATAATGGATTCTCAATGAAATTGACAAAATAGGGCTAAATCCGCTATTTTGGGATATTTTTTGGTAGTTTTGAAAACTTTATCATGATTATGATGATGATGGTTAATATCCACTCAGACCAAAATTGGTTCATTGGACCTTAAGAAAAGTAATAAATTACTTAGATTTCTTTAAAATGTTATTTCAATGCTTGAAAAGAATTAAGAGAAGTGTTCCAAGATCACTAAAGTTTTGATGACTTAGAAAGTTAGGAAGGTCGGTATTGTGAAAAATATTTTGAAATTGGGATCTACTTTGGGTATACATAGGTAATTCTACGAGAAAGTGATTTTCATATTCAACTCTCTTGGTGTCACAAAGGTGAAAGATTCTTTCTTTCCATGGTGTTTTGGGGATTTCCCAATGCCTCCTTTTACTATGCATCTCATGAGAATTCGTTCTTATTTTAGAAATATTGATTCTCTTCTTTATGCTAGTCAAAATAAAGATACAATTTTGATCTTCAAAGTCAGGGTGAAACACCTCCTTATGATATTTTAATTTTCTTTTATCCTTTAATTGTTTATCACACCATAGATTCTCCTTAAATTTAGCTTGTACAATATTTTTAATATCATCAGAAAAGTCACTTGAGACGAAAAAATCTGAAGAAATAATTTGTTTTTGATTCATATTGGATCATTATATTATTTTTAATCTATCTCAATTCTTTCAGAGTTGGAAAAATTAGAGGAATAAGCTTGTAGGGTCATTTTAATGGCAGGTCCCAGTTTGGAAAATTTGGGTTTGAAACCTTCCACAACCATTTTGAGGCATCAAATGGAATATTTTGAGGTAAAAAATTTCCCAACATAATTTATACCCCATGACGCTATCTACACATCGAGACCTTTCCAACGGTGAAAAAATCACGTCAACCAGAGCTTGTATGAAAAATTTCTGGCTCTCGCAAGTCGACCTATCGTGTTAACCACCATGGTACAAGAGGATGCCACGTCAGCCACCGTTACTCATGCATATGGAACTAGTACATATTGTAAAAATTTTGACATTCTATTTGCGACGTTAGGGACAAAATTGGCCATACTGTCAAAAATAGAGGAAATTTCGAATTTTTTTTTCCATATTGCCCGATAACGTCGCAAGTGCGACGTCATACAAACATATGTCTCTATTGCGACAAAGACGTCGGTATTGAGACACCATTGGACTATTGTCTCTCTTTCCACATTTGTAAAATAGTCGTCTCTCTTGCCACGTTTGTAAAATAGTCATCGCAGTTATGACGTTATGGAAACTAGGTTTCCCCCTCCAACGGTCACCTAGTATTTGACCAAGTCAACTTTGATTTGGTCAACTCTTGTTGGAATTGTGACGTTATAAAATCTGTAAATATGTTTCATTTTACGGATGTTGTGACAAGTTTTCTATAATAGCGACACTTCAAAAAGGGTTTGCGAGTCTTCTTGGCAAACAAAAAAAATGTATTTTTTTCAGTATATGTCTATGGGGAAGAATGTCATAAAACATTTGAGTTGGGAAAAGAATTAAAGAGGGTGAAAAGGGTGACGGTAAATGTTATTTCCCTTGCAAAAATTGTTGTACTAGACATCTTGAAAGAGTTTTAATAGAAACAACTAAAAAAATTGTAGATGATATGGGCACATGGACGGGGGATCAAATCAATATCGTCCCATGGTATATACATTCATTATCTATTTTAATATTTATTGTATTCTCAAACTTTTATATTGTTTTATGCATGAACTAATTTTTCATGATTGTTTGTAATTATAAAGTTAGATTCCCCCCCTAACTTTATGCACAAAGCACCAAGTAGTAGCATAAATGATGTTGTAGTACAAGATGAAGAACTTGAAGCAGATAATGAAGATCAAGTTAATGATCCCATGGATGTATATGACAATAATAACATAGTTCAAGATGATGGGACAAATAAAATGATTCAAGACTTATTCGGTCATACATATGAGGATCATGGGGAGAGTAGTGATGGTATTTATGATGAACCTCTGATTGAAAAGGAAAATAAACGACTTTATAAAGGGTCAATAGAAAATATTCTTTCCACTACATTGCTTCTGGTGAACTTGAAAGTTACGAATCATTTGTCTAACACTTGTATGACGCAGATCCTAAGGTATGTAATATGTTTCTTCACATCTACATAAAGGTTGACTTTTCCCCATTTTTTTTAGTGTTAATTAATGTGTAAAATAAAAATGAAATATTTACAATTACTATTCTTTACATTAACTATTTATTTTTTATGTTTTAGATTGTTAGGTGAATTTTTGTTGCCCTCATTAAATATTTTGCCTCTCACATATCGATATTTACATGCCATTATGAAAGACATTGGAATGGAGTATCAAAGTATAGATGCATGTCCTGATGATCATATTATATATTATGGAAAACATGCGTCGAAAACATAATGTTTAGTATGTGGTATCAATAGATATCCAACCGATCAAGTAACAAAAATGGTCCCTCAAAAGGTTCTCCGACATATTCCCATAATTCGACGTTTGCAGTGACTGTTTAGGTGCCAAATCATAGCACAATTTATGGATTACCATGCACGAAAAAGAATTGAAGATTGTTAAGCCCTAATATTGTCTCATTACCCTTTAATTGGGGCATATTACATTAGTAATGTTATTTTATTTATGTCGTCTTTATTCCATTAGTTGTAATTATATCTCCTAGTCTCCTATATATACCAAGGAGACATTTTCATTTGGAATCATCTTGTACTTGAACATTTATGTGGGGTAAAAGGAGGTTTCCCCCTCGAAGAGGCTTATTATCTGAAATTATCTCTTTTTCAAGGCATTGAGTACATATTCTGAGGTTTTTCTATGATATATTGATATTTGGTTCTTAACATATGGTATCAGAGCTCAAGGTCTTGGGGTTTAATGATACATCTGAGACACCATGGAATTCTCACTTTAACTTTTTTTCTAAAATGATTCAGAAGGAACAACTTGGAGGATATTTAGAGTACTGATCAAGGTACGTTGGGTTAAAATTTCATCTCCTGATTCCATATACTTTCAAAGATACAACCTTTGTAAGATATGGTTCTAGAATCATCCTGAATTGAGTCATTGCGGAATTTTCACTATAATTTTTTTTTTGTAATGTTTCAGACCCTAAAATCCAATGGATATTCTAAAAAATTAGTAAGGTATATGTGGTAGCAATTTCAGCTTCTGGGTCATCTTAAATTTGTAGATACACCCTGTGGAAGATAGGGTATATGACTAGTCCTATTGACTAGTCTCAAGAAGGTGTTCCGGGTAAAACAATCATAAATTATTCCTAAAGTATCCAAATTGAGTGAGACTAGTTGCATTGTATAGTGGACATCCCATAGTAGTTCTGGTACTAGTTTCAGAATTTTATATCAATTAGTTTGTGCAGTGCATGCTATACAAGTGAGATCTCTTGGAAAGGCCAAAAATCAACAAGTTGTGGGGAAGTTACTGTAAATTCCACTTGGCACATCCAATTTTGATAAGACTTGTGGCATTGAAAAGAAGAAATATCAGAGACCTACAAAAAATAAAATTTCATACTCAGAAGGGCCGAAATTTTGGATATACAATAAAAGGAATATTGTCTAGCAGAACCACCTCAAAATCAAGGTTTAAAGTGATACTTGGCCAACATGCCACCAAAAAAGGGAACTTCTACACCAAATAAGCCTCCAGACAATCCTACTTGGACTCTTGATGAAGGTGAATAAATGTGTAGGGACATAAACGATTTACAAAAGAAGACACTAACCAAAGATGAACTACAAGAGATGATGGATTCAATGGAAGCTAAGTTGGATACTAAGATGGATGTTTTAAAAGGGGAGATCATGGAAGGATTGAAAAATTTCCTAATAGAGAGGACACCTAAAAGTGAAAATGTATCCCATGAAATTCATGATGAGGACACAAGGAAGGTGAATAAAAAATGGAGAAACTCCAACTTTGGGTTGAAGACCAACCACGTTCCTAAGATCGATATGAGAAAGTTTGATGGCAAGGACCCAATCACATGGATACTTCAGATGGAGCAATTATTTGATCTACATAATGTGCCACATACACAAAAGGTACTAATTGCTTCTTTATATTTAGAACCCAATCAATTTGTATGGTATCGATGGCTTTTTTCTTGCAAATCACTCGTCACATGGACAATTTTCACGGAAGAAATGATAGCAGACTATGAGGATACAAGGAGAAATACCTTCTTTAGCCAATTGATAAATCTCAAGCAAAAGGGTTTAGTTACCGAGCACATTGAGAACTTCCAAAGATTGAATATAAAGGTAACAGATATTCCAGATGAGCACTTGATTGATGTA
>ML788070.1:240698-259890 GCA_009831015.1 Picea engelmannii
CTCTTACATTTATTATATCTAACTACCATAGTGGGCCTTATTTAATAATATAGTGGACCTAGTCCACCTTACATTGAATGACCTCCACTATTATCACTATGGGACCTCTGGGCCCCCCTACTACCTCTCTAGCTACCTTACAAAGACTCAATGATAATAACATTCTAACTTAGAAATCTGGACTAGCATGCACAAGCAATTGAGGTCTTGGATTAACTTCAGTCAGTAAGTTGGAGTAAAGGTGAGTAGAAGGAAGACTTTGGTGAGAAAGGTGTAGAGGTCTGCTAAGGACATCGGGTCTTCAAGCAGCCTAAGGAGGAAAATTTCAAACACAATATCCTCTTGGATTCAAATTTCAAGGGAAATGAAAGAAATCATAACAACACTATAATCAAACATTCATCATAATACAGTCACAACAATCCATGTGAATCAGTGATTCATGAACTCTCTCAGTATCATAGGAAAATAATATGGAGTAAGAGAAGCTGACTTAGATTAATCAATAAGTCTCAAATCAAGTACATAACTAGAGAAACAATGTTCTTCATCAAAATATTACAATAGTAAGGGAGCCTAGCTCAACCATTCAAACTTAACAAAATATCAGAACTAACTACTTATACTCAGAACTGCTGCAACCACTAGGAGTATGATCAGACCATTGAATTCAAAGTTTTCATTCGATGCCTATTCTGTTAGACTATGCAGGCCTTCTTATGTCAGACATGAGCTTGACTTAGTGTGGGATCTGCAAGAAAATCCTTCCACCAAGGAGATTTGGACTGAAAATCGACCCCCACGACCCTTCTCTCCATGCATTCCATTTATGGGGTGAGACAAGGTCTCAACCACTGCCCCCATTTTCAATAACTACCTTCATCGGGATCAATACGAGGCCTAAAACCCATGAATGTTCCAGGCAGTGCCCATGACTTCTTTGAGTCAATCCCGACGCCTCGAGGCCAAGAAGATCTTCTTCTGTGACCAAATACAGTCACTTTCGGCCTTTGGCACAGCTCTTCCCTATCGCTCCATATTCAATGTGACCTAGGGCCATGAACCTACGCAATTCCACAATTGCAGGAGATACCAAGGGTGGTCTGAAAGTAAACTGCTTTTGTCCCTACAATTCACTATGAATTGCCACGCGTCCCTTTCTAAAAACCACGGTTCTGATTGTGGTCCGCCCATGAGATTTTAAAATGTGCACACCTTCCGACCCCGCAATTTGGTGTGACCATTGATCTTATGATCTAATATTAGGCCCTCTTATCAATGGATTACCTCTGGTGCTTTTTATATTGATGGATCAAATCTTCCCCTTCAAAACAACAACCGAAATTTTCTTCATGGATCGACCTTCAGGAATTTCACTTCTCAAACTCCATTTTCCTCCAAGTGAAACCTCCGGAGCTGAGAATATGATGACATGTGGCTCCCTGAGATATATGACTGAGATGCTTTTCGGGTCTCTGGACTCTGGGAAAATAAAATCTCAAACCTGGGATCCCAAAGGCCTTTACCCAGAGTTGGTGATATACTAACGCGTGTCCTCATGAATCAAATGGCCGAGGATTAATTCATGCCTTTATCTGGAGCTCATGGATTTCAACCACATGTCCCCGCTGATGGGTGGTATAGATGATGTCATATGATGTCACGTATACTAATGTTTCATGATAAGAAGGGTGACATGGCCATGACAGAATGACCTGGAAAGAGTGCCATGCGTCATGCCTGATGAGAGTGCGTCACGTGCTTCGACACTTCGGGACTTCGACGCTTCGGGTATTCGACGCTTTGAGTCTTTGGGACTTCGTGACTTTGGGCCTTCGGGACTTCGACGCTTTTCTCATTTTAAAACTCTCGAAGCTTATTTCCCCGAACACTTGGATCAATTGCCAATTGTCCCTTTAAAGATCAATGACTCATGCTCTTCTCAGGCCTTTTTCTCCGACGCTATACTTCATGCAAATTTAATATTCTGAACGCCCGTGAGTTGCTAATCTGAACTCCACATGGAAATCCCTTCGTTGAAAGCTGAACCTGCCTTTTTGCTTGATTCAGGTCCATAACGGACCACTCTGAGTGTCGCACTTTGAGCCCACGGTTGCAGCCCGTGTAAACAAAGACTTGGACGACTGGATAGGGGCTTGGGAAAACAACAGGACGAATGATTGAAAAAATGGGAGATGGGTGTTCATCTTTAGAGGAAAACATAAAGGCTTCGGGACGAGACTTTTTTAGTTAAGACATCAAGGAAAACTAGGTCTTTAAAAAAAAAAGGGGTGAACAAAACCGACTTTACCAGTCGAAGGGAAAACTTTAAGACACAGCCCACGAAAGAGAGAAAGACATGGAAAAGATATAGACTTAGGTATTCACAACATACCTATACGACTCTTTACAGCCCTATGTGATAACAAACTCCATCAAATTTTGTTAAAGGGAGCAACTTTTGGGGAAAGGTACAATGAAGAAAGTGAGAGGTAATTAAATTGTGGATATTTTTAATAAATATAAATTTCTTGTTTTTTTGTGTATATGATCATACTCATTTAATATTTATTCTTTCATAATTTATTAATAGTTACCATGGTTATAACTAATATTTAATATTGGTGAATTGTGGTTTTTTGATCGGTCAATTGCTCAAGATTGGGATGCACTACATTTATACACTGCAAACAATCTTGACTAGATGAAGGTATGGATTGATAGATGTAAAGAATGACATAGCGGTAGGTTATCATGGAAAGAACCACCTGAATTGGTTATAGAAGCTCATCGTAATGGATATTACGATGTTACACAGAGGGAAATAGATTTAGCATATTGTTTGAAAGATGGAAAGGCAAGCAAATTCACCCATTTTATTCAGTTATTTTATATTATATTAATGTGACTGTAGGTGTGTTTTTTTCATATATATTATACTTTCCAAGTTATATAAATTTGTTTATTATTAATTGACAATGCATCTTTTACATGTCTGGCATATTGCAGTTGAAACACCACAAGGCTATGTGGTGCAATGGCCGTAAATTTCACATCAAACAGTTGGATGAAACCAAAAAAACTTCTGATAGTGGGATAACTGTAGTATTCCAGGTCACTAATGTTTCCTCTAGGAGTGATAGACGTCCTCAAGAATCTAAAAATAGATACTATGGGTTTTTAAATGATATAATTGAGTGTGCCTTTAATTCTTTCAGATTAGTTTTATTTGATGTCAAATGCTATAGGTTACGAATGCATGAACATGATGATAAAATAACCATTTTTCAACATGCCAATGGATTTTTGATGATTAAAACAACAGATTTTGAAACAACAAACGACTGTTATGTTTTTCCAAGTCAATGTGAACAAGTATTTTACTCAAAGGTTCTAGGTAAGAGGGATTGGTCATTTGTTGTTAGATATGATCCAAGAGGAAGACCAATAAAGTATATTGTAGATGAGGAAGATGATATTGAAGAAGAAGATGATGTAGAGCTAGATCAAGAAGAATATGGGTCAATAGATGAAGAAGATGAACCAGGCGTAGGAGACAATGCGCCAGTTCTTGATGATGATATCGATGAAGATATGCTAAAAAATGAAATTGATGATGAAGATGATATCATCAATCCTTTCAACATTGTTTCTGAACTGGACGATGATACATATATCGAGTTGGATGATCAAGAAGAAGATAGAGAAGAAGAATGATACAAATTTTGCGTTGGTCGATGAGGTACATAATTATATTGGGTATGTAACTATATTGGGTATTGGGGAATTGAGAGCGATGTGATGGGGGGGAGGGGCCATATGAGCTTCCACCTTCACATGGTTGGCCTTGTTTAGTAGAGAATAAATTATTATCAAAACCAAGAGAAGTTCATTCATTCATCTTTATACTCAAAGATCACTCACAAACCCACTCTATATATCGTCCCATCTCATCCTCGTTTTGTTTTAATTTTCTGATTGGTATTTTAAAGGAAACAACTATTAAAAGACATTGTACTAGGGATAGAGTACATGATGGGAAACAATGACCTGTGAATGGGGTCAACGTTGAAAGTTTTTCAAAATGTTTCTGTATGACATCATACATCCTTGAGTCTTGAAACCCTCCCATACCGTCAAGGCATGTGTCTAGTCTAACCATGTCAAATTTCAATGCATACATGCACATATTGAATAAATTTCAACATTGGCCCCATTCACTAGTGCTCACTATGTGGGGTCGATGCATGACATTTGTGGTGGTTGAATTGGAAGTTCCATGAAATTTCAAGAGAGTTCCAACAAAGATTCTACAGATAGAAACAATGACAATTGAAGGTTTTGTGACATCAACTCAACTTGGTAATTTAATAATCAAACCCTCCTTAAGTATTATGTGGGGACATCAAACATCCTTAAGTATCGAAACCCTCCCATACCTTCAAGGCAACTATCTAATCTAACCATGTCAAATTTCGATGCATACGGGCACAAATTGAAAACATTTCAACGTTGGCCCCATTCATTACTGATCTGAAAATAGAAGGCTGACTTTTTATTCTATGCAAGCATCCCTACTTCATTAAAATAAACTTTACAGGACCTTGCTTCATGTGTTAAATATATGCCAGATAAACTTATGTGTTAAGTTCATGTATCTTCTTGTAAATGCTTATGTGTGAGGAAATGTTCTTTTAGATGGTTAAATATGTACTTTAACTAAATACACAGAAACAAAACTTGCAGCAAATAAACCATCAAACTCACAACAATCACAACATGATAAAGGAGTTCACCCCCCTCCGGGCTACATCTCCTTGAGCCTCCATAATGGACTTGGCTCTCTGGGATTAATTAGTCAAAAGTTATTTTACAAGCTTCTGCTCAAATCCAATGGAAAAACAGACTGTACCATTGAGATCAGAACACATAAAAACCCCAAAAATGACTAATAGAACTCTGAAAACGGATCATGGCTCATCCGGGCATGACCTCTTCTACATGTGGCCATAAGCTTCCCTGAGCTTCTCTTTGGAAAAAACACCTGTAAAACTACTCAACAGCCTTTGAAACCTGTCCCAATGTGTTCAGAGCATATCAATTAGCCAAAAATGATTATTCAATCATAGAAAAAAAACATAGGCTCACCAAACCATGTCCTCCAACAAAGAGGGCTTGAAATTCCCTAGAGCTTCCTGAAACTTCAATGGTGAAAAACTTGCTGAAGAAGTCTTCAAATGACTGTGAAAACTGCACCAATGGATCCAGCACATCCAAAAACCCCTGGCTGGGCTTTTACGACACCTCAAACGGCCAAACGATGAAGAAGTTAGGCCTCCTCCATCTTCCTCCTTCAACTTTGCTGGAACTGGCTCTACAAAACGCACCTCTGTGTGCATGAACCTGGAACACGCTCCAAAACGCGTGTTTAAACCTGGCACCGAGCGGTTCCAAATAACGGTCCAAACTGTAGGACGGTTAGGGCGCCTACAGCCCCCAACCGCCAAGCTCTCGGACACATGGGCCATATGACCTCGCGTATTGGGAAAAAGGGCTAATGGTTTTAAAAACCGTGCCAACCGTTACAAAACTGTGGTAACCACTGTAACCAATACCCGCGCGCATTTTCACGGTTCATACAATGGTTATGGGCCAACAAATATGGTCATATGCGCATACACATAGACCGTGGGCTATGTTCAAACCCGTGTACAAATATTATAACCGCGCCAATCATATAATACACGGTCATATATATAAATATATATTGCAATGTATTGCAATACATTGCAATACAAAGTAATGCGCGCCAAAACATTCGGTCTGTACGATATATGTTGGGTCATATGCATTTCAATATGTCTACGGGTCGGGGCTAGGCCCTGGCCCGCCCCCCTTTCAAAATAATACAACACATCAATTTAATTATAAGTGCGTTGACTACCATAACAAGAAACAAAGGTCGGTATAATGGTTAGCGGAATTGGGTGAAGGCTTTGTATGGGGGGAGGTCATCGGTTCAAATCCGGTCGACCCCAAAACTTTTGAACCCAAGACCAAATAGACAAAAATCGGGGTGCCACGTGGCAGCCCATGACTGGGCCACGTGGCACCTTACCATATGCCCAAAACATGCCACGTGTCAATACCACATTCATCCAAATGCTAACCAATAAATGCCTGCCACGTCAATGCTGTACTGTCATGCCACATCATCATCCGTACGGACTGTACGGACTGCCCCAGTCAGCATCCATTTTTTTTACTGTTTGGCGATTCGGACAAATCGCAATATCTCTCGCTTCCGACGTCCGTTTGAGACGAAACAAATTGCGTTGGGTTCGTGAAAATGAGGGATACAAACCCATTTGTTTTGAGGCAATTCCGAGAACGTTGATTTTTGGGCTAAAATTTGACCCCTGGTCCAGATTTTGATCAATTGCTCACTGTGCGGGGTCGGTGGAATAAATTTATGATGGGTGTATTTGAAGTTCCATGTCAAATTTCAAGATAGTTCCGACAACGATTCTATAGAAGGGAATGATGAATGATGGCAATGAGAGGTGCAACATGATGAATGTTGATGCAAATGTGGACGATCTCAAATATTATGTGGGGACATCATACATCCTTGAGTCTTGAAACCCTCCCATACCGCCAAGGCATGTGTCTAGTCTAATGTCAAATTTTGATGCATATAGGCACATATTGAAGAAATTTCAATGTTGGCCCCATTCACTAGTGCTCACTATGCAGGGTCGGTGCATGACATTTGTGGTGGTTGAATTGGAAGTTCCATGACATTTCAAGAGAGTTCCAAAAAAGATTCTATAGATGGAAACAACGACATTTGACAAATATGAGACGCCCCATTATGAACGTTGTTGAAAACATGGACAATCTCAAAGATTATATTTCCGGGACATCATACATCCTTGATTATTGAAACCCTCCCATACTGTCAAGGCATGTGTCTAGTCTAACCATGTCAAATTTTGACGCATATATGCACAATTTGAAGAAATTTCAACATTGGCCCCATTCATTGCTCACTATGTGGGGTCGTTGCAAGAGGACATTTGTGGTGGGTGAATTGAAGCTTCTGTGACATCAACTCGACTTGGTAATTCAATAATCAAACCCTCCTTAAGTATTATGGGGGAACATCAAACATCCTTAAGTATCGAAACCCTCCCATACCTTCAAGGAAACTATCTAGTCTAACCATGTCAAATTTCAATGCATAGGGGCACAGATTGAAAACATTTCAACATTGGCCCCATTCACTACTCACTGTGTGGGGTCGGTGGAATAAATTTGTGATGGGTGTATTTGAAGTTCCATGTCAAATTTCAAGATAGTTCCAACAACGATTCTATAGAAGGGAATGACGAATGATGACAATGAGAGGTGCAACATGATGAACGTTGATGCAAATATGGACAATCTCAAAGATTATGTGGGGACATCATACATTCTTGAGTCTTGAAACCCTCCCATACCTTGAAGGTATGTGTCTAGTCTAACCATGTTTAATTTCGACGCATACATGCACAGTTTGAAGAAATTTCAATGTTGGCCCCATTCACTACTCACTATGCGTGGTTGGTGGAAGAAATTTCACTATGCTCATTCACCTTCAAGGAAGGCCCGATTCACTATGCTCACTATGAGACATCCATTATATTGAACATTGATGCAATTATGCATGATCTCAAATATTATGCGGGGACATCAAACATCCTTAAGTATCGAAACCCCTTCAAGGAAACTATCTAGTCTAACCATGTCAAATTTCGATGCATACGGGCACAGATTGAAAACATTTTAACGTTGGCCCCATTCACGGCTCACTGTGTGAGGTCGGTGGAAGAAATTTGTGATGGGTGTATTTTAAGTTCTCACCTGGGGCGTCTACTCTTTTATCCTTATCACAATGGACCTACATGTCACTCTACCCATCTGTCAAACTCTTTAGTTGACAAGTATGCTGTTATTTTTTACTTTTCAAATAATCCAAAGAAAAAAATAACAAAGTGGGTGACCCAAAAAACAAAGTAGTGGTGTTCTAAAATATATATAACTCATGTATTGTCTTAGGTAAACTATCACCAAGAATGACCATTTATATATCAATATAATCCTAAAGATGAGGTTGAACAATCACTTGTCATTATTGAATAATTGGTATAACACAACAATGTCGAAAAATACACACAACTCTTAACACAAACAACTTAGAAAAACATATCATACTCATTGTTAGCACCATAAGTCACCTATGGATTGCGGAAAAGGTAATCCTAGTACCCATAAGGTTACATTTCATGGTTAATGGATTTAAAAAGGTCAAATGGGACAGCCTCAAGAGAATATCATTTTAACTCAGAAAACTAGTGCAATATGCACAGGCAAATGAGGTCCTGATCAACTTCAACCAATAATTTGTAGTAAGGGTGAGTAGGAGGAATAAATTGAGGAGAATATGTAAAGGTCTACTATGGACATTAGGTCTTCCAACAACCTAAGGAGGAAAAACTATGAAAACAAGATCCTCTTGAACTTGAAGTTTTAGGAAACTAAAAATGCTATAACTTCACTGCAATCAAACATCCATTACAACACAGTCACCACAATCCATGCTAATCCTTCAATCATGAACATTCAATATCAGATGCAAATACGATGGAAATAGAAGATGACATTCATTAAACAAGAAGTCTCAAATCAAGTTACATAACCAGAGAACCAGAGCTTCATTAAAACATTACAATACAGGATCTTAGCTCAACAATCGACGTTAACAAAATATCAAAACTACATACATATAATCAGAATTGCTACAACCACTAGGAGTGTGATCAGACCACTGCATTAACATTTTCAGTCAGTTCCTCCTCTATCAGATGTGAGCCAGGTGCAGTTATGTGATTTACAGAAAAATCTGTCCATAATTGACAGTCTTCCTTTATGACCACTCTCTGCATGTTTTCCATTTACGGGGTGAGACGAGGTCTCAACTGCCACCCCACTTTCATTAACTATTTGGATCGGGATCATGATGGGCCAAACTCTGAACTTCACCCTCTGGAGATTTGTTGGACGCTTGCAGGGAGGTCTTGGCAGGCATACGTGGATGCTGATGATAGGGAGTTAACGAGATGACTTAGACTGCGTGGGTGTCAAAATGTCATATCTTCACCTGACTTAGGATAAAAACATTTGATGGGTTTTCTGAGGCCTCTTCTTTCATTTTTTCTGCGCCAGAATGCCACTTCCTAGGGAAAACACCCCCCCGATCAATAATGTGTGCTAACATTAGGCTCCATAGGGGATGGTACACTCCCTGTGAGCTACCAAGAACTTGCAGCTTTAGTCGCCTTACTGTTGGGTTGTGGAGTCACTTATTAAAATAATAAACAAAAGGAAAAATGATATTTACAATGACATGGGAAGCTATTCATGGCTTAAAAAAAAAACTTCTTTAGAAAATGCTCGTTTGCAGGGCCTCCAAAAACTTCATCACCCTCCAAATTCTGCAACCTGTAAGTATTATTTGGAAACTTCCCATAGATATTGAAGGGGACGATCCAAAAGGATTTAAACTTGCCATGTTTGCCTTTGTCTTGGTTGGGTGCATCCCATTTTAGCACTAGATATCCCAGTTGGAAATCCTCCTTTCTTACCTTTTTGTCAAAATCCTGCTTGATCTTCTGTTGATGGTCATGTGCTCTGTCCAGTAGCTGCTCTCTAGTCTCCTGCACTTCTACCAGTTGTTGTATTCTTCTAATCATATCGTCAGGCTCTCCTTGGTAGTCCTAGAATAATTTTTCCATGGGTAAGGCCAACTGAGAAGGAAAGATGGATTCAACTCCATATACAAGATGAAAAGGAGAGACACCAAGAAATCTCTTTGTTGTCACTCTGTCAGCCCACAGAGCAAATTTGAGCTTTGAATCCCATGCTTTCTTATTGTCATCTAACAATATTTTGATGATATTTATAAGGCTCTTGTTTGAGGACTCTTCTAGTCCATTCCCTTGGGGGTAGTAACGAGTTGAGTGAATCAATGCAATTCCAAACTACTGACAAAATTGAATTAATGGTTCGGCCTTGAAGGATGCAACATTATCAATGACAATTCTTTTTGGACAACCAAACCTTGCCATAATATATTCAAGAAAACCAATGATTACTTTGTGGGAAGCACTCCTTGTGGGGATGGTTTCTATACACTTGGTAAAGTAATCTGTGGCAATCAATATCCACCTGTGCTGACCACTTGAAGTAGGATGAATTTCCCCAATAAAATCTAAGCCCCACTGTTGAAAGGGTCCTGAGGCTACCACATGCTTCAAAGACAGGGACTTGAGCTGCTATTTTCTTGAGAATTTCTGACACTTGACACAAGCCCTGATTTTAGCACAAACATCATTGAATAGGCTAGGCCAGAAATAGCTAGCTCTGAGAATATTTTAGGCTGTCATTCTCTAGAAGTGATGTCCCCCACACAAACTGTCGTGAAAATCAGACATGATCTTTTGGGCTTCCTGTGGGTCTAAACATCTCAAAAACACTCCTAGAGGATATTTCCAATATACAACTTGATCAATGAGGAAATACTTAATTTATTTGAGCTTTAAAGCTCTTATCTTGCTATTTTCCATGCCATCAGGAGGCTGTAACTTCTATAGAAAGAAAATGATGTCCCTGTGCCAAGAACATCCTGCTAATGGAGGGATGACTTGAGAACTTGTATCAGACAACTCAACCTACTAATTTTCTGAGCAAGTGTTGATGAAATTCACCCCCAAGGCTTTGCAATTAGATTCAGCTAGGATCCTGGCTAAACCTTGACCCTTAACCAATTTGGGAGGCCTTATCTCCAAGTCAAATTCAAGGATTTTAGCAATCCACTTGCTCCTCCCGTCTATGCCAGGCTGAATGAGAACCTCCTTCACAAAAGTTGAAGGGACATATGCAATGACCTTTGAATGCAAAACATAGACCCTAAAGGATTTGAGGGCTTTAACAATAGCATAGGTCTATTTTTCTATGATGTCATATTTCAGCTCTGCATCTCTCAATGCCCTACTAAAAAAGGAAATGGGTTGTTCAAATCCTTCATCATTATTTTGCAACAAAACGACTGCCATTGTGTCAAATGAAGAAAATGAGAAAATCATAAAATATTTGGATTAATTAGGAATGATAAGCACAAGTGCTTTGGTCACAACCTTCTTTATTTGATCGAAGGAACTATGATATTCAACAGTCCATTTGACTTCCTTTCCTTTCCTCAACATGACTGTAATGTCCTTCAACAGTTTAACAAAATTAGAAACAAACCTTCTCAGAAAATTAATCATCCCCAAGAAAGACTAAACTTCTTTCTTGGATCTAGGGAGTGCTAAGGTTTGGATGGATTCCATCCTACTGGGATCAATGTTTACTCCCTCAACTGATAGTATGTGCCCCAGTAATTTTCCCTCCTTCATAGCAAACAATGACTTCTTGGGATTAAGGGAGAGACCAAATTTTCTGCATTTTTGGAAGACCTTTCTCAGATGATGACAATGTTCTTTATCAGTCCTAGAGAAAACTTTAATGTCATCCAGATAAATGACTACAAATTTATCCCTTTCCCCAATAAAGGTGATGTCCATAGCGCACTGGAAAGTTTCTCCTGCGTTCATCAATCCAAAGGGAATCTTGGCATACATGAATGTACCCCATGGAGTGGTGAATGTTGTCTTCTCTCTGTCCTTAGGTAAGATAGAAATATGATTGTAGTCAGAAAATCCATCAATCATGGACATCCTGGATCCACCTGTCACCCTCTACAATATGTGCTCCATTTTTGACAATGGGTCATTATCTTTCTTGGAGCTTTTGTTTAGGTTCCTGAAATCAAAACAAAGTCTAATTTATCCATTCTTCTTTCTCACTGGGACCAAGTTAGCCACCCATTTAGAGTGCCTCAAAGGAACAATAATCTGGGCATCTAAAATATTTTTTACCTCGTTCTCCATGATAGGCAACAACATAGGGTTGATTTGTCTCAGTTTCTGCCCAAATGGATTGGCCTCTTCCTTTAGTGGGATCTTATGCTCAATGATGCTTGTGTTGTATGTTCTGAGATCCTTATAAGTCCAGGCAAACACATCAGAAAAATCCTTTAATAGCTAAACATATTCAACCCTTTGTTCCCTTGACAGACTGCTCAACAACTTGACAAATTTTAGATCTTTCTTTATACCAATGTTGCATTTAGTTACATCAGCATCATCAACTGATCCTTTAACTTTCACTTCCACATCATTTCTTTCAAATAGTCTTTCCAAAGGAACTAGTCCCTTCAGAATGCGATTGCTAGGAAACTGAACAATATGGTGATTAATGATTTTATTCAAGAAAACATCAACATGAGGATTACTTTCAGAATCTTGATCTTGATCAATATGTAGTGCAGAAAACTCATCAACAGTCTCAAGGAATACTTTGATCTCAAGACCATCCTCAAATACTTTCCAATGTTTGACATTGTCAGGTATAGAGGGTCTGTAATTTACTTCTACATCATACCTGTGCTTTGGTGGAAAAGGGACTCTGAAATTGCTTGCTGAAACAACCAGAGAATCAACCATGATGTTTTCTTCTCTTGGAATAAATGAAATGTTGAAAGCTAGGAAAAAATTGTTAGTAAGGTCCCACACTTCATTTCTATAACTTCTTATCCTAGGGTGCTTAGCTTGGTAAATATTTCTGACTTGATGGAAAATTAACTCATCATCCCCAAATACTGATATCTCTTCAATTCTCATGTCTTTTGCAGCCCTCAAACCTAAGACAAGAGCTTCATACTTTGCCACATTATTGGTAGCTCTGAATTCTAACTTGTAGGACAGAGCTATAGTCTCTTGAGTAGGTGAAAGAAGAACCACTCCAATACCAACACCTTCCTTAGAAGAGGCTCCATTGAAGAACATTTTCCACACATAGGTGATAGGAGGGGAATTTTCACAAAAAATAATAGGACTCTTTTTGATTTCCAAAGGAGGTTTAGGAGCATCGATGAGTTGTAGCAAACTAGATCCCAAATCTATGTCAAGAGCAAAGATAGGGTGGTTTGTGGGGTTTTCTTCATCACTAATAATGTAGGCCAACTGAGCTTCCCTATAAAGTCTCCTATGCTAACCCCCAAACACTGGAATGGTAGCATAGGTGAGGTCCATCTGCAAAGTTCCCCCTAGTATTTTTATCCATATCTAGATAGAAGCATCCCCAACTTAGGGGGAACATCAACTACCACGATGTCCATGATAACACTTTTCAATGGTAGATGGAACAGAGATACAACCAAGTCTTTGATAACCCCAAGGCACTTGACCTTCCTAGAGTCGAAATAATACAGGTCATGGTAGGCTTTTGTAATCTCCAAACCGAGATCTTCCATGACAATATTAGGCATAAGATTGTGAGATGCCCCTGAATCCATCAAATAGTTTTGCAACACATTGTCATGTATGTTCAGTGAAGTATAGAAGGGAGGGGATGAAACATCTCTATATTCTACCAAAGGACCTAGGATGACTGCATGCTTCTCATCTTGGAGGTTTACTGAGTCTGTGGAATGAGACGAAGGTTTGGGCTACAACATTTTGGAGAGGCACCTTTTGAAGTCTTCATGCTTGACTAGCTCTGAAATGGGTATAGGGATTCTAATATTTTGTATTTCATGATCAAAGTTGAAAGAGGAGGGGGGATTTAGAATTTCTCTCACTTCTGGAACAAGACTTTTGACCACCGATGGGCGGGTTTATGCCTTCTTTTCCTTGCTTCAGTCTGAAATATCTTTAGTAGGTTTTTCTGCTCTGGTAGGCCAATCAGGGATGTCCAATTTCCCTTCTTTATATTTGGACCTCAGATTATATCTGTTTGGAGTGTGGCTGATTTTTTCCCCTTTACTCAGCTCATTTAGTTGGCTATCCATTAGAGACTCCTCATATGCAGATTGAGTTAAATGGGGAAATGAGGGGGTCTCCCCAAGACAATGGATTTTGGGATCAACCTCCTCTTCCTCTTCTTATTCAGCAGTGACAAGGTTATTTTGGAGATGGGCTTGAATTATTTGATCATCCCTATCTTGGCCTCTTTGATATCTTGGAAGTATCTGAGAAGCATTATTAGGTCTCCTGAAGGTACCTCTGTTATTAGCATTTTGAGGACTTCTATAGGCCTATATTGCTTCAAGTTTTACCTTCTCCATATCAGTAGAAAGATATTTTATTAATTTGATAGGCTCATCATCTTGAGGGTGGGCAATAGAGGAAGAGGTTGAAGTTTAAGACCTTCCCCTTCTTCTGTCCTTGCCATCCTTACTCCTAAGCTCATCAACTTCCATAATATTGGATTCTACTTCAATGGTTGTATCCTGCATACGAGCCAAGGAGGTAGCTCTCCTTTCTCTTAACAAGAGGCAAAAATCAAGGTCAAAAGAAATAGAATAAGTAACCTTTGAAGAGGTTTCTGTAAGCTTAACCTCAGTGGGAATTTTTCCATCCATTTTATTAAATCTCTTTGAGAAGTCAGAAACAGATTCCCCTTCCTTTTTCTTCAGTGATCCAAACTCTATAATATAGTAAAGGAAATCCTTTATATCCCCCCGATTCTTTAAGAAGGCTTCATCTAGGGCTTTAATCCCATCGATAGATCTAGGAGGCAAGGCACTAAACCACTTCCTAGCCTCACCCTCAAGGCTATGAACACAAATCCTCATCCATACATTTGCATCCATGATGACATGACAATCTGTAAAATTGTAAAAGGCTTCAAGGTGTTCCTCTATGGTTATGTCTCCCTCGCCTGTGAACTTGGGCAACTTCTTAAGGTAGCCATCCATTGTGAGGGCATTTAGAGGCTGAGGAAAAACAAGAGGGGCATACCTAGAAGCTATTATAGCTTCCATCCTATTTCTGGGGGGATTAGCTCCTGCCATTGGAGTGTGAACAGGAGGAGAACTAGGAGGAGATGGAGTTTAGATAGATGAGACTGGGGATGTGCTTCTGGGAGAAAAAGGAAAAGGTTGAGCGTTAGGAGATAAAGATGAGGGGCTAGAGGTAACAGAGGTTTCCCCTTCTGTAAATTCAACAACTCTAATAGGAGGAGGAGTAGGAAAGTATTCTAAGGTCAAATATCTCTCCTTCCACTTCACAAATTCGGGGAAGAAAGGGGTGTCAAATATCTCTCCTTCCAAACCAATAATAGGAGGGGAGAAATTAGTAGGAAAACTCCCAAAATTTAAATTTCTTGAAACTCCAGTAGTTTGTATAATAGAAGAATTAAAAACAGTTACTAGAGTTTGTAAAGAGGGATTATGCCAATTATCAGAAAAACTTGGTACAACTGTGGAGGTACCTTTTTGAGCGGTCTTTCCCTTTTTGATAATTTCCTCTAGGTCAAATTCAAACATTGCTAGCGACAATAGTGAAGTGGACCTCGTGCGTCTGCCTTTAGGAGCCATACATGAAACAGTGGAGTCGCTAGACAGTGGAGTCGCTAGGTGCATGATGAAATCTTCAATGGTACTGATGTATGATGCACCTTCAGAATCAATATCTCATTGTTTTTCTTACCCAGGGAAATGTCTTCAATTCGTTCCCTAACAATGACGCCATAAATGTTAGCACAATAAGTCACCTCTGGATTGAGGCAGAGGTAAGCCCAATACCCATCCAGTTATATGTCACGGTTAATGGATTTAAAGAGGTCAAATGGGGTAGACTCAAGAGAATATCATTTTAACTCAGAAAACTGGTGCAGTATGCACAAGCAAATGACGTCTTGATCAACTTCAACTAGTAAGTTGTAGTAAGGGTGAGTAGGAGAAAGAAATTGAGGAGAAGATGTAAAGTTCTTCTCTGGACATCAGGTCTTCTAGCAGCCTAAGGAGGAAAAACTCTGAAAACAATATCCTCTTAAATTCAAAGTTTTAGGAAACTGAAAACGCTATAACTGCACTGCAATCAAACATCCATTACAACACAGTCACCAAAATCCATGTGAATCCTTCAATCATGAACATTCAGTATCAGACACAATTAAGATGGAAATAGAAGATGGATTTCATTAAACAAGAAGTCTCAAATCAAGTTACATAACTAGAGAACCAGAGCTTTATTAAAACATTACAATACAAGAGCTTAGCTCAACCATCGACCTTAACAAAATATCAAAACTGCATACATATACTCGGAATTGCTGCAACCCCAGGAGTGTGATCAGACCACCACATTTACGTTTTCAGTTGGTGCCTCCTCTGTCAGATGCAAGCCATGCGCAGTTAAGTGCTTTACAGGAAAATATGTCCATAATTGATAGTATGCCTTTATGGTTTCTCTCTACATGTTTTCCATTTACGGGGTGAGATGACGTCTCAATTGTCACCCCACTTTCATGAATTGTCTACATCGGGATCAGGATGAGAAACACTCTAAAATTCACCATCTGAAGCTTTGCTGGATGCTTTCAGGGAGGAATTGGTAGGCAGACATGGACACTGATGATAGGGAGCTAACGAGATGACTGGCACTGCATGGGCACAAAAATGTCATATCATCGCCCGGCTTAGGATAAAAACATTTGATGGGTTTTTTGAGCCCTCTTCTTTCATTTTTTCTTTGCCAGAATGCCACTTCCTAGGGAAAATACCCCCCTTATCAATAATGTGTGCTAACACTCATGTTGGTACAAAATAATGAAATCATTCCAATGGAACCAATTTTGAATTATTGGACTCTAAAAATTCTTGACCTCACAACTATGCATATTCGATAGATAGATTTGGCAAGCAAGGATTAAATATTGGTTATCCGACCATTAGAAAAAGAGATATTATGCATATATGTTAAAAAACTATACACATTCCAAGATAAAATGGATACACTTGGACCAAAGATGGGCATTTTTCTTAATTTGAGGATTAAAAAAATGGTCCATGTGACATTGCTAAAAAATTATCTAATCGTCCACGCTACAAGATAATGTAGTCCCTTAAGTCATTATATAAACCCAATTAATCTTTCTAATGTCCTTCAGCCTCCAATAGATCTTCCAACTAACTTTGTAATCAATTTTTATTTAGGAGAAGGCCAAAATAAAGAGTTTTGCAAGAGGTTATTTAGGGGTTTCTAAGCACGAGCAAAGGGAAGCTTTGGAGAAGTATTTTTTCTACAAAAAAAGAAGTAACATCCTTGCAAGATATTCATATTGAGAGAGGTCAAATCCTAGTGATTTCAATATGGTATCTTCCTTTGGATATTTGTTAGCAGTGATTGCCACAATTGAAATTGAGAAGTTATTTTCTTTTTACATTTTTACTCCCTATTTAACCTTCCTCACCCTCTTTCCTTCATTCAAATTTATTCTTTTGTACCCTATTTTTTTCGTTCTCCTATTGATTCCTCTATGGTTTGTTGGTTTCTTTCCTCACTTGATGCCATTTCCTTGTTTATTTTCTTTCCCTTCTCCTTTTTCCTTTACTTATATTTGTGGAAAAAATTATACATTTTTTCGATAGTTAACTTTATTTATTTTTACTTTAATTATTTTGCATTGATCCCTTTGAATTAAAATTATTATTAACCATTTCAAACCTTAATTTTAGTATCATTATTATTGTCTTACTATTATTTTTAGCTCTTAAGATTGTACCTAGCAAGTGTAGAGGTATGCAACATGTATGAGTCCAATGTCTTGCTAACACATAATCAAAATCAATCGAAATCAAAACATTGTTAATTATTCCTATTGCATTTTAAAACTAATGGCCAAATACAAACTTGATTAGCATTCCTTCAAAAAAATCCATTCAGTGCTTTCATAAACTTAATAAAATTTAATCTTCATAAACAAGGTACGTTGAGTGGTTTCTTGAGCATAGTCCATTCTCTAACTTAAATATTGTCATGAATACATCTTTTGATACATCTGTAATTATGTATCTTCAACTGTTATAAGAATCATTAGATTAAAATAGAAAAGATTTAGCGATAATTTAATAAGATGTCATGGAAAAAAAAGATGTCACCTACCAAAATTGAAAGGACCCCTATTGTCTTAGGAATGCTTTAAATAAAAATTGTTAATACATTCTAAAATGGTCCTTGTCAATAATCCCCATGACCACACTTTTTGTAAAACTCCTACTTGGTGTACAAAACCTCCTAATGGCACCCGTATTTGAAGCACAAACCAAATATCCCATCTAAATGGCTTATGTTGCGATTCAAGGACTCATTAATGAATTGTGAGCCTTAAAAGATTCATTTAGGTACTAATACCATTTATTTTCTCCCATGACCATGGTTAAGGTCTTGAAACCCATCTCTTATGCCTAAAACTTTCTAAGGATGCTAATATGTCATTCATAGGATAAAGATTATATCTAGAGGGTTTATGTCATAGTTTGAGGTGCCATTAATGAATTATGATCCTATAAGATTAGCTTAGGTACTATGGCCCTTATTTTACTATGTCAATGATGGTCAAGGCCATGAGACCCATTCCAGGTACACAAAATCTCTTAATAATGTCCATATCCTAGAATGAGACCAATGATTTTGGTTTGTGTGGTGGTTTAAGGCCTAGTTTAGGGATTAGTGCCCTATAAGCTTCATTTTGGGAAGATAGCCCAAGACCCATCCCTTATTTGCAAAGACCCATCCATGATGAAGAAGACCCCTCAACCTCATATGTATGCGATATGGATCATAGGAGAAAATGTCCTCTAGTTACTCCTAGATGTTAGGGGGTAACAAGCTAGAAACACTAATGATGGAAAATACAAAGAGAAGTATGGAAGGAAATCACTTGTAATTCATTATTATAGGTGTTGAAGTTAGTTGGGTTGAATAAAATATGTTGAAGCTACTTGTGATGAATAAAAGAGTTGTGATGGATCTCCAAGAGTAATCCATGTTTGGACACATGTAGCTCAACCTTCCCGTTAGAAAATATTTGAATGTGATCTCTAATATTTGAATTGATGATTGTTTGCACTCTTTTCGTCGATGTGTGAGAAAAAAGTGAGTGCTTACATGCCTAGTTGGGCTCTGCTAGTCATGACAGCTGTATGTAAAGAGGTTAGAAAGAAAACAATAGAGCTATTAACAAGAATTAAATAAAAACTAAA
>ML788070.1:270945-286075 GCA_009831015.1 Picea engelmannii
AAATGGTGTTGATAATGACTATTGCTAAAGAGTGAGCCTCTAACAATCCCAACAGCATAACATTACAATGAATTCCTTGAAGAAATGATGGTCATTCATGGCTTTTTATAGCCCAGCTTTGAGCTATTGTGTAACCCCTTTTGGATGTGAAAAGGGGCTCTTTAGGGCACCCTTAGGTCTTTGACCAGCCTCCCCCCGTAGATTGAGCTCAGATTTGATGTCAAATCAAATTGGGAGTCGATCCAATAGTGGTTGGGAGGCCGACCAGCTTCATAAATGCACCGTTTGGCAGGCGCGCGGGTTTTGTACTCCACAGCCGCGCATATGCGCCCGATGTACGAAGATGTAGCGCGCATGCGCGCGTTTTCCATAGGTGCGATGCGCTTTTTAATTTTTTAGCCAATTTTGTATAGTTTTGGCCCTTTTGTTGTGCTGTGGAGTTAATCCTTGTGCCATGAATGACTGTTTTTCTGTGCTGATGATGCGGAGTTCTTGTCGCCCTGTGCGGACGAAATTTCAGTGATAACAATGATATAGTGCAAGATTTGATACAGACTAAGACCCATATGAATGGTTTGCATTTAGAAATTGATTCTTTAGAAAATAATCAAGAACAGATGAAGTCTCAACTTGAGAAGATTCTTGAGAAATTAGAAATAATTCAGACTGCGGTCTTTAGTCTGAAAGATTCTTTTGAGGAAGAAAATAAAACTCCTTCCCCCCTTCAAATTGAAGATATTGAAAGAAATGCCTCTTTAAAATGGTTTGGTTCTTCAAGTTCTAAAGAAGAACATAAACATCTAACTCTTAATCAGCTCGCTAAAGAAGTTCCCAATCCAGCTCTAGCAAGAATTGCTGAAGTTGTGGAAATTGCTGTTGAAAAGATAGAGTTAGTTAAGAAACAATCTTTTGAATTAGAAGGTGATATTAGAAAAGCATCACGAGCTAGGTCTTCACTAGTTCCTTTTATCAAAGCAATAGATGATGCTGAAAGTTCCACAAAAAATGCACCTCGTTCATCATATGATGATGTAGGTGGAAATGATTTCCAATCTACTTGGGAAAAGTGGTGCAACGCAAAATATGGTTCATCCAAAAAAGTCCCCTTTGATCCTGCCAACTCTTCTGAACATGATTCATTCTCAAGAGAGAATATTGAATCTGCACCCATTACAAATATGAATTGTAGATCAAAAAATGAAATGATGATGATAATTCAGAAGTGGCAAGCTTGGGCAAGAACCCAAAAATTGATATTCAAAGATAAGGTAACTTGGAGCAATTTAGCTTTAAGGTTAACTTGGGGATTTACTGGAAATTTAGGACTCTGGTGGGACAGAGTTCGAGAAGAAGACAAGCTTAAATTACTAAATAATAATAGTCCAATTGAAGAGCTTGTTAAAGATGTAGTGCATGAATTCTATGGCAATATAAAGATTGATTCTAGTCATTATGCTGATTTATTTATGAATCAACAATTATGCCATATATCTCAAATCCCAGAATTCCTCTGTACTATGCAAGATTTATTGTACAAAGCCCCTGACCCAGAAAATGTAGCATATTTACGAAAGTATTTATCTGCTATGCATGACAAAGTACCCAACCTAGTTAGAGATAGACTTGAAGAATTGGATATTGATATATCACAATTGTCTCTAGTAGGTTTGCATGAGCATATTGTTATGGCTCTGCAAAAATAATGTCTTAGGAAAAAGACTAATAAATCTTTAAAGAAACAATTAGGTTTCGACTCTTCTATTTGTGATACGTTTGCAGAAACATATCACTTTGGTTGTAACAAGAAACATATAAGGAAGGGATCCTATAACAAGAATTGTGGCTGTTTTAAATGCAAAACTAAGTCTAAAGGATTTTCTAAGAAATATCCTAAAAGATTCACAAGAAACAGTCATTCCAGAAAGAAAGCCTACTTCAAGCACCGACCATAGAATCATAAAGCAAAGCAGTCCTTCTTCTTTATTTGTAAAAAGCCTAGCCACTGGGCTTCTCAGTGTCCTCTGCGGTCTAAGACTAAATTCCAAAATAAGATAATGGATCTTTTTCAGTCTGGTTATGATCCTTCCGAATGGGAATTAGTTGACAACTGTTCAGATGGTGAATATCTGTCCCTCACTGAGGATAGTGACTCATTTCCTGAAGATAACCTCTATGACCAAAATTTTGATAATGACTCAGAATTATCCCAGATAGATGAAACCCTTCATTTTCTTGACATTAAAATGATGTCACCCTATACAGACCTCCCAACCCTTCTCAAACAAAGGTCTGATCTTCAAGCCAAATTGTCTATACTCACTACTGGACAATTTCGGCTCTCCAGACGCTATGCTTCACAAATTGCTCAACTCTCTGCCCAAATTGCTAACATCTAGCAGCCAAGCGTGGTGAATATTCAAAATTACACACCCACAGATGATGATTTTGTCCCAGCACAAAGAAAAGAGTCTAGGGCAAAAAGTATTGTTAAATTTTTAGAACCTATTCAGGAAATTCAGTCAGAGGATGAATCTTTAGACAATACTATATTCCATCTAGAAGAATCAATCAAAGAAAAAGAAGCATTAGTTGCTGATTTATGGAAGAGCTTAAAGATACAGAAAGAAGAATTGAACTTTCTCAAGATGAAATGAGATGAACAACTGGAAAGAGAAATGTTCAATGAAGATACATAAATTGAACCATTTGAGTCTAAGCAAGTGAATGGCTTAGATGATAGATTGGTTATACCTGTAAATATAAAAGTCCAAGGATATCTACAATACACTTTAGATGCACAACTTGATACAGGTGCAATGAATTCATGTGCTAAGCATGGAGCGATCCCATATTACTATTGGCAGCCAATAGATATCTCATTCAAATCTATCAACAAATCTGAAATAAAGATCAAATATATTGCTCCAGATTTCCCTATACTCATACAGGAAGAAAAAGTATCTGTTACACTTTGCTGTTATGATACTGGTGCAGATATACTATTAGGACATGATTTTGTAAATAAATGTTTACCTTTTGTTATAGGTAGTAACTTTGTACAGATTACAGTTTTGGGCAAAACAGTCAAAGTACCCAGCAAGTCTTGTTATGAAACAAGAATTGCAGTAAAGCAAACTTTCCAACAAATTGAGAAATCTGTAAGCAGTCTAGTACATATTCAAAAGATCATTGGTCATGCTGAAAAGCATGGTATAGAAATGATAAAAGACATTAAAGATAAGATAGAATCTGATTGTACATCAGACTATTCGAATGCCTTTTGGACCAGAGAAAAATATTTCGTCAGTCTGCCCTATAAGGAAGATTACACTCCAAAACCACAGAAAGCCTCTGCAAATCACATGTCTCCCACAGAATGTGAATACTGTCAGAAAGAGATTTCAGAACTCTTAGAAATAAAGTTGATAGAGATTAGTAGGAGCCCTTGGGCTTGTCCTGCTTTCTATGTCAACAAGCACAGTGAACAGAAAAGAGGAAAACCTAGAATGGTGATAAACTATAGAGATTTGAATGATGCTCTACTCCCTATCAGGTTTCCTTTACCATCCAAAGAGTTGTTGTTTTCAAAGATCGGGAAGTGTAATGTTTTCAATAAATTTGATTTGAAAAGTGGATTTTGGCAAATTGGGATAGTCCCTAAAGATAGATACAAAACTGCATTTGTTGTCCCAAATGGTCAATATCAATGGAAAGTGATGCCCTTTGGTTTGAAGAATGCTCCATCCGAATTCCAGAAAAGAATGGATGATATCTTCAAACACCTCAATTTTGTGATTGTATATATTGATGATTTGCTTGTTTGTTCTGTAGATTGCAAAGCTCATGTACAACATTTGAAGGTTGTTTATGACCTTTTGTACAAACATGGTTTGGTGCTCAGCCGTTCGAATCTTTGTTGGGCACAGAAAAAGATTGAGTATCTTGGGTTGATACTATCCAAGGGAGAAGTAGAACTCCAAGATCATATTTTGAAAAAGCTTTCAGAATTCCCTGATGAAATTCTTGACCAGAAACAGCTCCAGAGATTCCTTGGTTGTTTGAACTACATCCGACAATTCTATGAAAATCAAGCAAAGGATGTCAGAATACTAGGTACAAGTGTCCTCTGATGATTCAAGAGAGGGAGTGAAAGGTCCTCATCGAGGATGCAAAATATAAGAAATTGACAGATGAAGGAAAAACACCCTCTGGTCCCAGAAGGTAAATCACAATTTCAATTGAATACCTTTAATTTTGTTTAGATGTAAATAAAATTGTGGTATATATTAACATACTTGAAACTTTTGATGATAGGTTGAATGACACATCAAAGGCCACAAAAGCAAGGCTTGCCAAATGTGGCCAACACAGGCTAGGCCATGGTGGCTACTTAAAGTTGTAGTCATGAATTGTAAGTACATAAATATCTTATTTGTATTGCCTTAAAACTTTTAGGTAATTACAATGAATAACATAAAAAATACATACTCTTATGCAATGCAAAGTGATGAGTTTGGTACTAAAACCACGAAGGAAGACCTTCATCTTGGTTACAAGTACGACTATAAAGTGGTAGTTGAATGCCGAAAAAGCTTGGGGCAGATACCAAGAACCACTTTGTAGGATAAGGTAAATAAAATTCAATCCACATTAACCTTTGTTATTAAAATAATGCAGTCATGTTGGATATATATATATATATATATATATATATATATTTTAAGTAAAAGAGGTTGGAACCTATTGTATTATCATAGACAAAATACATATCAGTAGGTGATGCCAGCTGTCCCGCCTGAGCAGGAAACCGAGACAACTGGGCATCCTTGTCCATGTGTCACCAGAGTTGCAACATAAACAAAATTTATCAAAATTGGCTCTGCTACGTCCCGCCCGAAGGAAACTGGGACACACAGGCTTAGTCCTGAGACTGGGTATTTCACCTAGAACTATGAAGTATTGATAGCTATCTATTCTGAGGCATAAACTATTATAACAAAACCACAAGCAAAGTCTGGAATTGCACATCAAATAACCTCTGACCCAGGGATATTGTCGTCGACCGCAGAGTGCCTCCATCTTGCCGGAAAGGAGTAAGCCCTCGCGCATGTCGGGCATTGTTTCTTTGGCGTGGCTCTCGAATGCACTGCAAAGAACATATCGAGCCGTTGCTCCAGTCTCGCGATGCGGAAGACCTGGTCCTCTAACAGGTTTCTCATCTAAAAGACGAGATTGAGATAATCCTGGTCCATTGAAGGTGGCTGTTCCAGGCGGTTGCTATCCACGAACTCCTCGCTGGTGGCTGCTTTCGCTCCATGGGCTTGGTGTCTCACTGCTTCCCTAGTGGATTCGGGAGGGGATTCTTCTTTCACATAACAGGGGGAGTAAGGCCTCTCAACACCGACTACACGTTGGTTGCTTGTATCTCTTTCCGGCTGTGGAGTGCCAACCGAGCCGAAGTGCGAGCGCGGGTTCCAATTTTCCGGCACCATGAACAGAGTGTGCTCAGGCGGACTGTTCAGACCCCCTTCCGGGATCTCCTCCTCAACCACCGCCATTGGAGGTGGCCGTGACCTGTTCCTGCGTCTCCTAGCAGCCATTTCTAGTGCCTTTTCGAAATTCTCCTTCCTTTTGCGCCGCGACTCCGCTGCATACCAGGAAGCTCCCCGTCGCGATATCCCTCTGATGCGTGGCATGGTGAGAGCCTTATGGATGGTCCCAGGGTGGCCAATTGGAGTCGGGTTGATGCTGGAGGTAGGCGAGGGGGTCGAGAGCAGCCACCGCTCCAGTGTAATGAGAGGAGAACTGTCGTAATGCTGGTGCGTCTGTATAGCGATGTTCTGCAGAGCCTCTCTCCTCCTACCTGGTCTTGCACCTCTCATAATGAGCGCTAATGCTATAGAAATTTCTATAACCTCATCCATCACCTCTGCCATTAAGACTTGCTGGATAGTGCACGTACCCGTCCCTTGCGTGAGGGCTCTCGGCTTCTGAGTGCACCTGCGTTTATGCATTGCGAGTTAATGAGCGAGGTGATGTGAGCCGGTGGATGCATTAACACCGCGTCTCGTCTTGCTCCCACGTGGCCGCATTGCCCTCCGTATCACCCCATCCGGGGAGTCATGTTGGATATTATTAATATTTACAAATTTATTTTAATCAGGGGAGCAACACTGTCAACGAACACACTAGTATTGGAGAGTAGTGTGTTGATAGTAGTTTGCAACTAGAAGATGGTTCTGATCCCATTTAATCCCAATTTTCCACTGGGGCGCATCCCCACGATGGTGCTATGACCGAGCTAGCACATGAGGATAATATGGCTGTATTTTAATCATATACTTAATAATTTTGTAGTTATACATTTTGTAATTCTATTTATTTTTACTTATACATTTATGATTGTCCTTATAAATTTTGTGGTCTCAATGGTAGAGAATGTTGTACTTGAGGCTCATACAGTTGAAGAGGAGCACATGGGGGCAACCATTCCAATGGTGTCAACCAATGCACTAGGTAAATAATGACATTGCAGGTGTTGTTTTTAATATTACTGAACTAGTTCAATGATATTTAAAAAATGGCCATTTAAATTTTTTATTTTTTTCTTTTGTAGGTGATGCCTCATCATAGAGGCCTCCATTACACCGTGAGTACCCTGTGACTAGGAATGCTCTGCGTGAGAGGAAACAATCACAATCATATTTTGAAGAACACCTAGAGAATGAAGACTTAGATATTGATGAAATGATTAGGAACTATAAAGTTAAGAAGAAGAGGCTGGCTAAAAGTACTAAATGATGATGTACATGAATATTTTAATAATTATTTAATATAAAATCTATTTTCACCATATTCCTCTCACTCCAAATGGATCAAGGAAACATTTTATTTCATTGTAAACAGTTGTGAATATTGGTATGTATATATGTTTGTTTTTGCTGTAAATATTTCAATAGATTTATATGCTGGGTATTGGGGAATTGAGAGTGATGTGAAGGGGAGGGGGAGAGGCCATAAGAGATTCCTCCTTCACGTGGTTGGCCCTTTTCAGTAGAGAATAATTTATTGGAGTCGTTTAACCTTGGAGAAAACCTCCCTCGATCCAACAGAGCAACAACAAAGTCAATGTTGAGTTTGTTGTTGCTACTTCAAATCAAGGGAGGCAGTTTGATCAAATATTAGATGCATGGCTCCAATAAATTATTCTATAAAACAAGAGGAGCTCATTTAGGTATGTTCTGACACTCTTGTAAAAATGCATCATAGAGTAAATAACGTGCTACAAAAATTACTTGTATTTATTTTTTATTTTTTTGTGGAGGTTGAATGATTTTGGCAGGTACTTTAAGATCTTTCTTCGTCGATTGAGGTAAGCTCAAGACTAACAAAGGGTCATACAACTGAAGAGAAACAAGTGGGGCCAACCATTCCAACTGTATTGTTGACCAATTCATCAAATCAGGTGTGTTTTCTCCTTTCATCATATAAGTTTATATAGCCATCAATTCTAGTTATGTTTAATGTTTTATGGATTGTTATGTTCTATTGCTAAATTGAAAAATCACCATTTAGGTATGTATAATATTTTGATTATGTCCTCTAGATATTATGGATCTGTCAGTGTAGGTTTATGGTTAACCAATGGATAAATCTAACATGAATGTATGGATAAATTCTAACATGAATGTATGGCTTCGAGCATGCCACCAAAAATGGTAGTTTCTTTCTGGTGACAAGATATTTGGAGGAATGGAACCTACTGAAATGAACATTATGACCATTTGGAGGCTTAGAGATTATGAGATTGTAGTGCACCCAAATTGAAAGTACCATTTGGAGGTCGAGAGATAGAGAGATTTCAATGAACCATTTAGAGGCCCAGACATCATGAGATTGCAGTACACTCGAAAGGGTGCATTGCAATCTCACATCTTTCCACCTCAAATGGTCATTTCAACTCGCGTGTACTACAATCTCATGATGTCTGGGCCTCCAAACGGTTCATTGCAATCTCACTATATCTCCACCTCCAAACGGTCCTCCTTTATGCAACAATACAATTTTTCTCCTTTGGTACAAGATGGAAGCTAAGTAGTATGGCTATCTATCATTGGGAACTTTAGGCATCTTCTCACTTCCTTCTGGGAAGCAAATTTTATTCAAATGGTAGGGTTCCTAAAGGATCATCCTTGCTCAATGCTTAGATTGATCCTTGGATATGTTCCTTGGTGGTTGATATAAGTCCCTAGATATGTCTAGGGCCCCTGGATGTGTTCCAGGGAATCCTTGCTCAGTGCTTGGATTGATCCTTGGATGTGTTCCTTGGTTGTTGATATAAGACCCTAGATGTGTTCTAGGGCCCCTGGATGTGTTCCAGGGAACCATTTCCTAATGCATGGGTTGATCCTTGGTCTTGTACCTTGGTGGATAAGACCCTAGATGTGTTCTAGGGCCCCCATATGTGTTCTGGGGCAACCTAGTCTTTTGACCAGGTATATCTTGGTGTAATACCAAGATGTGTTGATATGTGATCCTCTTCCTCTATCCCAGGATGGTCCATGAGAATTAGGAGTGCATATAAATATGGACATGACCACATTGTTGATGGACCCCCTTATGCAACGATGATAAAGTTTAAAGGTCATTATGAGACTCATGTGGACTTGTTTTTCCATTATGGACCCCCCCTTGATTTTGTATTAAAAGATACCCCCTTTTTGTTTTATGTGATTGAGGTTTTATTTATGTGATTGGGGTTTAATATGTGTTTAGGGTTTTTATAATTAATATTAATACTAATTGAAATTTTAGTTAATATTTATATTAATTAAATGTCAATATTTATTTATAATTTTAAATTGCCCTAACCCCTCTCCCTAAATATAAATAAGACCCTACTCTCTAGCATTCTATTACACTCACACTCACTCACTCCTCACTCTCCTATTTGTTGCAGCTACCTCAGTTGTTCTCTCTTGATGATGGTGTGGCCTCCTTTTTGGACTATCTTTTTAGATCTGAGTTTTGTTTGCTGCAGTTGTCTTGTGATGTTCTATATCTTGGAAAAACTATTCCTAAGTCCTTATGATAGAGATCAAACCCTAGAGGTTTGATCCATGAGCCTAAAACTATTTCTGATCATATTATAAAGGTTTTCATCCACACATGTGACAAGTACATCTTTCTTAGATCAGGAGGTAAGCTTGACATTTGTCTTTTCACTCAGAAATTTTGTTTATACTCATAATTTAATTTAGATCTGTTTATTTCTTTTCTCATATATGCTGATCTTGTGAACAGAAAAATAAAAAAGCATTATTTGTTTCTATTTTTCCCTAATTCTAATTACAATTTTCCTATGACTTTGACCAAGGGCACACTACTCTAGGAAGCCTCCTCACACCTTCTTGTGACCATTCTTCTTTCTCTTCTTAGCCTATACCAAACATCACTAAACAACACAATGCATGGAATCATACTAAGCTCTCTATTACTAAGCTCTTGTTATGGAAACTACGTGATATGGAACTCAAAGCATAACTCGTATCTACAGGTTATCGAACTCATTATGAAGCTTCTATATGATTAGAGTGGTATCATTCTTAGGAAGATACAGTATGAAGATTAAGACTAACTGACTTATTACCTGTATTATACCAATATTATTGAGGCAATGACATCAATGAATATGGGAAATGTGATTGCCTTATTTCTCTAATAGGATTCCATTACATGTTACCAGTTGTATTGCTTTCCCATATTCATACCTATTCAACGATAAACCTACTACTGGAACTAGTGTAATTTGGAAGTAGAGGTTATACAACCATTGTATGAATGATTTCCATTTAATTGATACTCATATGATCTAATATCATGTACTAGTAATACTTGTATAGACTTATTTACTCCTATTATGTGATGTATGTACCCGATGAGTTCAATGAATATGGAATAAAGGGGCATTTGTTTTATATTATTTCTATGTGATCCTCTTTTTTCTAACAAGAAACACCAAACCATAAAGGTAAGAAATAAGCTCATTAAGAGATAAGGGATAAGTGGTGGATAAAAATGACCTAGTAGTCCAGGTCACCATTACATGAGGGGCTAGTAACTAGGAAAATAACTCCCCAAAACTACCTCTGTGTGCACATGTTCAATGCTAATAAATTCTAGTGAAGCTTAGTTACATGTATAAGTTCCCCACAAATGATGTTATAATGATCATCATTATGACACTAGTTACAAGATTACATCAATCCACTAGACAACATTAAAACACATTCTAACATATCCCTCATCTAGAAATGAAAAAACCCAATGCATGAATTAATATGGATATTTAAGTTTTGAAGCTAGCCATACAGATGCTTCTTTGAAGCTATCCATATGAATGGATCTTTAATTTTTTCAGCTTTATGATTTGGTACAACAAAATTTAGGAAAATTGCTAAGTTCATGAGATGTGACGGGAACATGTGTAAAGAGATTGAAATTGATTGTTATTGATTGCAATCAATAAAAATCAATTTCAATGCCACACCACTTGTTTCTCTCCATCCTCTTGTTGAGTTCTATATAATCCTCTCATTTATTCATATGATTACCCACATTTTATAGTACTTAATTACAATTCAACCATTCAACCCCAAATAACTTACCTCAGAGCACCATTTAACTCTGTAAACTCACCTTTGGATATAGTGCACCATCGAAGGATCAGTGAAGGGGGTCGATCTTGAAGATACGATGATAATTGTAGCCAACCCATAGGTAATGAAAATATTTGCAAAAGCATGTCGATTTTCATTTTTTGAGAGGTTAAAAGGCTAGGACCCAGGAATTGGAATGGAATTTGCTAAAAACTTCAACATTAGGAGGGCATTAGTGCAACAACTTACGCTATTTGTAATTGAAGAGTTCATCAGTTGATCCATAGGGTTCCCCTTGCAAGGTGGAAGGTGGTTAAATAATTTGAAGCTACCAGTAGATAGTTAGCCTCAGTTTCTAACAAATCCCTCTCCTATGCCCGACATAAGAAAATGAATTTAAAGGGACTTGTTGATTTCACCTTGGAAAGAGGTAGATTTCATCATCCAAAATTTCATAACTTGTGAGGGGAGGTAAAACATGGTGTTTCACTACTTTGTCAAACTCATGATGCACCTTAAGAATGAAGAAATCTTAAACATGACATTCTTCTTGCTCAAAATCTTACCGAAAATGGTTGTCATGGTTCGCAAGAGGGAAAACCCCGAGACAAGGTAATACCACCAAGGTATGATAAAGATGTTGATTATGATTAAGTTGGGTAGGATTGATATCAGTTGGGAATTGATTTTAAAAGGATTAGGGAAAAAACTCAGGGTGAGGGTTATATTTCCTACCAATCGACCTAGGAACGATGGAAAACAAACCCCTGCATATTCCACCTCAACCCTCGGTACATATGCTGCTGTTGAATCACATCATCACTATGATACGAGGGCCTCCAAGGCACCTACAGTTCCAATGTCACATGAAAAGGAGGTTGTGGAATTACAAGTGGAACCTACTACAAAACTTGTCATTGGTCCATCTCCAATCTCCATCTCCTCATCTTTGTCTGATAGATTAGAAGATTTAGAGGCTCAAAGGTTGTTCTCTCCAGAACAACAAGAATACCAATTTGATGATGAGCTAGTAGGGTTACAATTTCCAAGGTCCTCATCTCCATAGTAGTGGGAAGGAAAATTTGATGACAAATGAGGGGACCTATAGTCTCCAAAGTCCTTGTTTCCAGAGAAACAAGAGGTGCAAGTTGATGATCATGAATTAGAAGGTTTACATCCTTCTAGACCTTTCTCTCCACCATAAAAAGATCAATTTGATGATGAAATTGATGTATTTTTCATTCTCCTAAACCTAATCCACACCCAAAGCATGTTGGATTGAGAAAAAGAAGGAGAATCAAAGGTAGCATAGGAAAGTCCAAATTAATGGCCTCTAAATAAGTTCATTTCTATAGCCCTAGTTACCAAGATTTATTAAAGGATAACATAAAATTGAGGTTGTAAAATCAGAAGCTAAAGATAAAATTGGAAAGAAACGGGTCTAGGGTTCCAAGCAATAACCCTCTAAATTCCTTATTAGAAGCCACTGACTCAAAAGATTCATAAATGGACAAGGAAAATGCTTATTCAGAAGAATGTATGAAGCTAGTTCATAAAATAATCAATATTGTATTGAATGACATCATGGTGAATACATATGCATGTATTTAACTAAAACTTGACCTACCTGGATGGTGATATAAATATGAGCTATTTTATCTTGGGATCATAAAGGAGAGCCATTAGCAATTGATTGAGAAACTGACGGAAAAATGCTTCTTAACGTATTTAGTTCGGGAGGAGAAGTGGAAGCCAAATTTTAAAGAGTGTAAAGCATAGTTGATGCAGGCACAAAACTGAAGGCATCAGGCCTATAAATTAGCATTAGAGGCCCTAAATTGTAGGTCATAATCTTGAGTTTACCCCATATTTTTACATGAAATATGGACTACCTTTAGGCTTCGATACATGGTAGCAGAAAAAACATATGGGATCAAACAACCTCAATATTTTATCAATATATTTCTATCCTGTGATTCTCTTGATCAAAACTTATTGTGTGAACTATATCATTTCAAATTCTACTTGCAAGATAGTTCTCAGTGGAACCCCAATCCTTATGTTGGTGATATCCATCTCCAAGCATTTTCATCATTCATGTTTAGTCATGTTTAGTGGAAGAAAGCTACATAATTTTATATCAGGATTGAAGGAAATTCAAGATTGATCATTTGGTATCAATATCCCCTACCATCAGTTATAATAGTTTATTACCAAAGGTTGTTACGATACCTTGGAGACTATGCAATCATTAGATACCATCAAATATATGATATCTCTAATTACCAAGAAATTGTCAAGAAACATTCCTTGAAAGCATTGCTGATTTCTCGTTACATATGGGAACAACTCCCTAATTACTTGAGGAATAGGAAACTTGTGGGTTATCCATATTTCATTTGATCCCTCAATAGAGAAACCTTTTATATAAACTCTATAATAATACATGATGTTAGGTTGCTTGGCCTTGGATTTCACTTTCCCCTTCTTTGGTGTCCTATTAGGTTTTACAAGTCACCCATCAAGTAGGAAAAATGAGAAGAAGTTCTGAAATGGACTCAAGTAGACAAAGCACTTGGATTTTATGGTGAAAATGAATTTGGGCATCAATCCTTAAATTGGGAAGATCTTCACTCCGGTGTTCTTGAACAAGAATAGTCGGTTGCATGAGGACATGCAAAACTTTTGGTTGAGGGGAGATGATGGGCTCAGAAAATGACATATTTTTTCCACCTATAACTATCTCTTTTTCTATCTCAAGAACCTAGTTTAAACCCTAATCCTTGTTATCATCACTACTTTGTTGTGTACATCTCACAAGGTAATGAGGATTGCAATTTAGGTTTCTTTTTTGTTAGAATGATTAAATTTAGGGAAGGTTGTGAAATTACTTGTGTTTCAGTGAATGATGAAGGATGTTTTCATAATATATATCTCTAAATAAACCTTGCTAACACAACTTGTAGAAGAAATTTCACAATCTATTTCACAGGGTATCAAATGGCTTCACACATTTATGACAAGTTCAGGAAGATACCGAAAAATTATGGAAACAATGAAGAATATGCCAACTTGTTGTTATTGAGGACAAAGTACTATTCATGTCTAGTGGCATCTGTGCATTCAAGTCCAGGATGTTGCGAAAATTTGTGCCTATTCTTGTCCAGAGGAATTGATGAGTATGCCAACCTTCAACCAATCTAATTTTGTACTATGAAAATAGAGCCACGATGCCCGCATGATTCAAGGTTGATAAGAAAATGAATTGAGTTTTCTTATCATGTTTATTTTGTTTCAGGAGACTGTGATCACTTATGGATCGTAGTGTTCCAAATATGAGTTTGTAATTAAAACGAACCCTCAAGCATATAGGAGCTTCGTTATCCCTATTTTTGAATGCAAAGATACTTTGGTTGTGTTATATAAATAGGGCACTCTCATCTTTGGGGGGGGGGAGGGGGGTTACATATATTGTTAGTATTCTAACACTCTTTCACTTAATATATATGTCAAAGATCATTAGGGTGCATGATTTCCTTTTAAGAGTGTGTGGGAATTCTGTAGCAAGTGCACAAGTTGAACCTTTGAGGGGGGGCACTATGAGGTGAGGTATTGTGTATGTTTTTTGTATGTTGTAGTTTTAGTTTAATTTTGCTTGAATGTTATTTATTTATTTTCTTTTAGAGTACTTATGCTGCAGAAATAGGTTATTTCAATCACAGAGTTAGGAACCACTAATAGTTGCAAGTCTAATAAGAAGGGAAAAACAATGGTATCACAGGATTATGTCTATGATGATTCCTTGGGATTTGTAACCTAGAAAAAATGATTTAATAACTATTTATTTGGAATTTTATTAATTTATCTTTTTTAGGTAAGCTATTTAGTTTATTTTTAGGTCAACTCTTGAGTGAGGTAAGTAGGTCCATGGAATTTAATAATTGTTGGTTATTCCTAGATTCACCATCCTAGTGAAGTTTTGGAATTCTTAGTGAAATCCAAATTTTCTAGGAATAAAACCCAACTCAATATCTGTGGTTGGTGATATGTCTACATGTGAAAATTTATTAACTCTAGAAAAAGGTAAGAAAACCCATGGCTATGCAATAAAAAATGGATTCAAAAATAATGTTATTATGGGCAATGTATTCTAGAAATAGAATACAATCATTTCTATTTGCAATAGAATTAGTAAACCCTTGTTGGGAATTAAATGCATCTAGGACTTAGTCCACGGTGACTTGGAGAGGTTCCTCAACTTGTTAATGGCATGAGCCTTGTTGGGAACCAAATCCAATATTCCAACACCATAATCAAAATTCTCTTCACTATATCCGATCTAAACTAATACTCATGGAATATAGCATCCATGGTTGTGCAATAATAAGTTCATTTTTGTTATGGAATTTCACTTTGGAACAAGACAAGAAGTTCATGTGGGGATTTTAGAATTTCCCATTGATTGTTCAAAG